>QEPC01001847.1:212854-340476 GCA_003113815.1 Sphenodon punctatus
GAGCACAGTATGCGAAGCCATACAACATCTTTACTGCTTACATGGTGTGGAAGTTAAGGCGGGAGCCTTAACACACAATTTCTAGGTTTGTTAAAGTTTGCTTGGTATGAATCTGCCTTAACTAAGTTTGTAAAACCGTAGGTTTTTTGTTTCTCTAATTATTATAAACATTTATATAGCACCAGCCAGGGCACAAAATTTCTGGTCGCCAAGTCGCCATTGGCAACCAGAAAATGAGGGCTGGCGACCTGCCCTTAATGCGGCTGCCCAGCCGCCTGTACCGCTGAGGGTTTTTTGGTTTTTTAAAGTTGTGGCAAATTTTTTAAAAAAACAACCTCAGTGGGACAGGCGGCTGGGAAGCCGCTGCTCTGCCTGTGTCCCCCTGCAAGCTGCGCCTCTTCACGTCATGCTGGACCCTTCCCCCCCCCACACACACATGGCAGAGACCTGGAAATAAGTATGGCTATGCGATAGCCATACTTCTGGTTCTCTGCCATGTGGAGGGCTGCTGCGCGGCTCGCTGCATGGGGGGGCAGCCTGGGCCCTGGCCAGGGCTGCAAGTACCGGCCCGGCCTCACTGCACCGTCTCCTCTCTGGCTTGAGAGGAGGCGGCGCTGTGGGGTCTGGCCTGGTACTTGCAGCCCCCTGAGGCTGCCTGGCTTTGTCTGCTCATGGTGCTGCGGCACCCCGGCCGGCTGGAGCCGCTCAGGCAGCTCGGGAGAGGAGCAGCCAGTCGGTCAGCGGAGCTGAGAAGGAGGCAGGCTCAGCAGCAGCCCAGCAGGTAAGGCTGACCCCAGCGCCCGGCCGGCACCCGTAGCCACCAGCCCCTCTCTGGCCTGTGTGCATGTCCTCCACCCCTGCTGTCCTCCACCCCTGCTGTCCCCACCCCTGCTGTCCCCATCCCTGCGGGGGATGATCCATGATTAAGTGTGAGTAGTTTTTAGTAGCTCTTAAAAGGTATGTGCGCAGATGAGGAACACTTATTTATGCACAAATATGCAAATGCACATATTTGCATAAATAGGTGGTGACCAAATTTGCAGTTTAATTTACCCTTGGCAACCAAGAAAAATTCTTGGCTACTAGACTTGGATCTGAAATTTCATGCCCTGGCGCCAGCGATGTATCTGGTTCTTTACAAGGAATAAGATAGACACGGTCCCTGCCCGAGAGCTTACATTCTAAAGACAGGGGGAGGGGAAAAAACCACTCAGTGTCAGTTTTCTAACCCAATAAATACAGGTGGTGTTTCAGGAATTTCATACTGTATGCAGGATCTTCTTACAAGAGGTGTCTAAATAAGAAGATGAAGGAGGGGTAGTTTGCTTCCCTTCTCCACACTAGCCATCATTTATGGCCTTTAAATCTTGGACTTTGCACAGTGAGATGTGGGGAGTGTAACTTTTCTTTAGCTGTTGAAGCTGAGACAAATGGATATTGATTTTATACTATGCTGCCTTCAGCATGTGCAGGAAGAAAAGAAGCTTTTTGGAAGTAAGACGGGAATAAGCAGCTTTTATGACTTATCTGTGTTGGATCGTCATGCAATAATGCACTACACAGCCCTCTTCTGTCTTGAGCCGCCTACATGCACAATTCAATGGTGCCTTTGTTCAGGCCTGTTTGGAAGAATGCATGAGCTAATAGGGTGGTGGGAGTTCAGTTTAGTTCTACTGTGTTAGAGGCCTTGCTAATTCCCAAGGGTCCTAAACATTTCCTCCTCCTTCCCGGTTTAAGAACAAAGATCTTAGAAAGCCCATTTGTGTCTAACCTGTGATACTTCCAAGGATATTTGTGGCTTTGGTTTGATATAGTTATAAAGGGGAGGCTACTTCTTTTCAGACAGAGTGGCTCAAGCCTTTTACTTACTCTTGCCAAAGACAGATGAATCTTTTGAACCCTATGGTCTGGCACAAGAAGTTATTAGTCCATATATTTTCTTAATTGCTACTCCCGTAAAATGGCTGCTTGAAACCTGAGAGTAGTATTGTGTAATATTTCCTGTTCATGCTATGTTGTTGTTTTTCCTAGTAAATCATAGAATGGATCTTGGATTTTTCTCTGCTTTCATACTCGGGATATCTCAGTGTGCTATAAGAATTGTTAATGTAACTTTTCAGTATGACAGAACATGCACTAGGTACATGGTAAAGTGTAGTAGGTTATCTTGCAGGTAGTGATCCATTAAAAACATTTTATTCATTTATGGCATGTTAGCTAGGATATTATTTTCCCTTATTCTAAAAAGTGTAATGATTTCTAGCTTCCACTTTGACATCCTATAGAGGTGACTACAGGAATGGCTGCTCCACAGGGATGCTGGGGAAATGCCTTCCTTGCGTTCTGACCACGTATTGCATCTTTTAATTGTCCTGAAGTGGCAACACAGAACAGCAGTGCTGCTGGCTCCTGGAGCCTGAATGGGGGTGGAGAGGGGAGAGCTTCACTGAGGCTGCATTTACATCTGCAGTGGCAGTGGAGGTGGCAGCAGAGAGAGTGGGGAGGAGCCAGATGACAAAAAAGAGCCGGTGCGAACAGGGGTCTGCCCTGACATACGCGAGAGAAGCCGTGGCAGATCCCCATTCACACCGGCTCTTTTCCTGTCATCTGGCTGCTCCTTGCTGCCGCGTCTTCCCTCGCCGCTTTCTGCTGCCACCGCCACCACAGATGTGAATGTGGCCTGAATCTGTGCCCTCAGCATGCAGCACAGTAAAGATCAGGGGAGGGGCCGTAGACTCGGTGGCTGGGCTCCTGTGGAGGTGTCTAGTCAGTGAGAGTGGCCTTGGGGTGCTGACATGCACAGTGTAGCAACGGGGACAGGCCAATGCGAGCACATTACACCGGTGCTTTGCTCTCTGTACTGGCTGCCGATAGTCTTCCAGGCCCAATTCAAAGTGTTGGTGTTGTCCTTTAAAGCCCTAATGTCCTGGGCCCCACCTACCTGCAGGACCACCTCATCCTCCGGATCCTGGATCGGCCCCTCGAGAAACCTCGAGGTCCCCCGGGTTTCTCGGGTGTTGACCTTGCAGAGGGTGTTCTCTGTGGCTCCGGCGCAGCTGTGGAGCTTCCTCCTGCTGGAGGTCCGCCTGACCACTGACCTCCCCTCTTTCTGTAGACATTGTAAGACCTGGCTATTCCGCCATGCCATTCCCGAGGGAGATGGGGTGGGTGGGTTGGGTTGGGAAGGGGTAGGGGGGTAACCTGCTCTTATTGTGGGATTTTAACTGTATTATTGTTGTTTATTTTAATCGGTTTTAACATGTTGTTAGCCGCCCCAAGATGCTTTTAGCAGGAGGGGGCGGCATATACATTTTATAATAAATAAATAACTGTTCAAAAACTAAATTTAGTACAAATAACCATTATGGTAGCATTTTGGTCAGTGAGACTGATAAATAACATTTAACCTCTTCTGAACTCCCACATCTTTGCCCATTTCCCAGGTCGATCCAGTTCCTGAGGGGATTTCTGCAGGAGTGGGTAGTATTTTTATGTCTTTGGCTGTAGATCAGAGGAAGGAGGAAAGTGTTTTGGCTGCCCTCCAAAATGTAAACAGAAAGGTAGAAAGCAGTGCACTCAGTTGTGGACAAGAGTAAAATAATTGCAGGGTCCTGAGATTATAAAATTTTCTGATTGAAATAATATGAAGTGAACATGAAAGATTTCCTTGTTAGTGAATTTCCAGATTGGAAGGGGCCCTTAAAATAGCCTTTGTGTGTTTTGAAAAAAATTCAGAAAGTAAGGAGCATGAATTTTGGGCTTTAACTTGATGTATTTGTGTGTTTGAATTAATAACCTATGGTTTAGTCCCATGTTTAGTACATGTTTTTTTTCAGATGAGTTTTCTGCCACTAAAGAGGTTTAGCAGCCACGTTAGAAGTAATCTTTGGTTGGGCATATGGATAACCAAGGTAGGGTAAAAAATAAATAAATCCATTTTAAAGTACAGTCTGGAAAGCGTGAGTGGTTCAATAATGGAGGAGAGTGTGAGTCTGTACTTATCACATGAAGGCATCTGCTCACAATCCAGCATTTGTAGCAGGAGTGCTGGCTGGTGGGATGTTTTCATGATGTAAATTACCCATCTGTTCTGAAGAGTCGGGAGTACAAAGGGGGCTTTTGTATGCAAGAATGAATTATCTCTGAGGACAAGGGAGAGGGTTTTTCTTAAAGATCTAAGTGGCATCTACTTGCATTTTCCATTCTGTATTTATGGATTTCAGGCTGTCTTCAGTGTGTCTGAGAATCTTTTTCAAAGCACCCTTTGCTGTTAACGATCCTTATTAACCTACATAGCGGCAATTGAGTAGTGGAATCATAGAATCTTAGGCCACTTCAAACGAGGCACTTAGAAGCACCTCCTGAACCCCACCCGCATTCAGAGAAAAGCCGCACAGGGAGTGTTTCCGCACTCCCTGCGCTGCCGAAAGTGACATGCTGTCTGTTGGTGGCAGCAGCGGCGGCAGCTGGAGACGCAGGGCTTTGAAGAGGCGTGTTCTGAAAGCCTGAAAAGTGAGGCTTTCAGAACGCGCCTCTTCAAAGCCCCACATCTCCAGCCACTGCTGACAACAGGCAGCACGTCACTTCCGGCAGCGCGGGAAGCGTGTAAACACTCCCCGTGCTGCTTTTCTCTGAACGCGGAGCTCAGGAGGCGCTTCTAAGCGCCTCATTTGAAAGTGGCCTTAGAGTTGGATGGGACTTTGAGGGTTATCTAGTCCAATCCCCTGCTTGAATGCAGGGCATCTACAGCTACAATATCCCGAACAAATGCCTGTCCAGCATCTTTGAAAAGTTCCAGCGATGAAGAGCAACATGCTTCATTGGTGAACAGCTTTTACTATTAGGAAGTTTTCCTGATATTTATTTACCTGAAATTTATCTTCCTGTAACTTATTTCTAGGCCTGACCTCGGTAGCAACGCAGAACAGTTCTTTTCCTGCCTTCTTGGCGGCAGCCCTTTAGACATTTGAAGACTGCTCTCCTGTTTCTCCTTAGTTTCCTCTTCACTAGATTAAGCATACCTAGTAGAGGTGGGACCCCAGGGCAATTACCGGCTACCGGATTTACTGGATTCCGGTTTCCAAAAAACCGGATTCCCGGATTAAATCTGGTGTAACGGTACCGGATTTATTCCATTGATTTCAATGGGGCACTGTCCCCATTGAAGTCAATGGAATAAAAAAATTCCTTCCCCCTCCCAGGCTGCATGGGTGGAAGGGGGGACACCCCTCACCCACCCTGCCCAGCCTGGATTTAAACAAAAAAATTCCCGAGTGTCCCTACTGCGACTCCGGGCCGCCGCCGGCAACCCAGAGCGAGCCCACCAGCACCAGCGGCCGTCCCAGCAGCAGCCGGTAAGTATTAAGTAGTGTACTGTATGATCCCTGGGGTGGGGTGGGGGGTTAACACCGTCCCCGGAAGGCCTACTAGCGTCTGAAGCCGGCAGCCACAGTCAGCGCCGAAGCCGCCGGACCGCCAGAGCTCCATGAAGGTAGGATCCCTGGGTGGGAACTTGGAAGTAGGATGATCCCTGGGGTGGGGTGGGGGGTGTTAACCCCCCACCCCACCCCAGGGATCATACAGTACACTACTTAATACTTACCGGCTGCTGCTGGGNTCGAATCCGATAATGCCGGTACGCCCGATACCGGCATTATCGGATACCGGATTCTACCGGTTTCCGACCCCTACTACTTAATACTTACCGGCTGCTGCTGGGACGGCCGCTGGTGCTGGTGGGCTCACTCTGGGTTGTCGGTGGCGGCCCAGAGCCGCAGTAGGGACGCTCAGGGGAATTTTTTTGTTTAAATCGCCGCAATGTAAAAAAAATCCGGTACCGGGAATCCGGGAAACGGGCTGGATTACCGGGTTGAATCCGATAATGCCAGTACGCCCAGTACCGGCATTATCGGATACCGGAAGATCCGGTTGTCCCAGCCCTAATACCTAGTCCCTTCAACCTTTTCTCAAAATAAGACTTGCTTTCCAGGCCCTTTAGCATCTTTGTCACCCTCCTCTGAACCCGTTCCAATTTGTCAATGCCCTTCTTAAATGCGGCATTCAAAACCGGACACAATACTCCAGGTAGGGTCTAACCAGTGCCAAATGGAGTGGAATTATTACTTCTGCTGACTTGAAACAATACTTCTGTTAACCCAGCCTAAAATTGCACTAGTCTTTTTTTTTTTTTTCCCAGCCGCATCACATTGCTGACTTTCATTTTGTGATCAACCACAGTCCTAAGTCCTATTTTTACATGTGCTGCTGCCAAACTAGGTATCCCTCTATACTGCGAAGTATACTTGTGCATTTGTTTTTTCTTTCCTAATGCAGAACTTTATACTTATCTCAGTGGAATTTCATATTGTTAATTTCAGCCTAAATTTTGAACCTGTTATTTTTTTAAAAAATTCAAATTCTATTTTGTGTAATTCCATCCACTCCATCATCTAAGTCATTAATAAAGATGTTCAATAGCACTGGGCCCAGGACAGAGCTGTATAGGGCCCCACTTGATGTCTCCTTTCAGTCTGCTGGTGAGCCATTGATGATCACTCTTTGAGTATGGTTCTTCATACACCTGTAAATCCATCTTGTAGTGTGAAACTTCAGCCCACACTTTGCAGGCTTGTCAATGAGGATCTCGTGTGAAACCTTGTCCAATGCTTTGCTAAAATCAAGATATATTATGTCCATAGCATTCCCTTCATCCACTAAATTAGTCTGACAGGACTTGTTCCTGGCAAATTCCTTCTGGCTATGAGAAGTCATTGCGCTGCCATCAAGGTGCTTACAAACTGACTGTCTTGTAATCTGTTCTAGTATCTTCCCAGTACTGAAGGCAGGCTAATTGGTCTGTCATTTCCTGGATCCCCCTTCCCCTTCTTTTAAAGATGGGGACATTTGCCCATCTCCAGTCTTTTGGAATCTCACGTGTTTTTCATCAGTTCTCAAAGATAAAAGTTCTGAGAGTACTGCAGCCAGTTCTTTCAGTACCCTTGGATGTAATTCATCCATCCCCAAAGACTGATTTCATTCAAAGTGGCCAGGTATTCTCTGATCACCTGTTTTATCTATTCTGGCCTGCAATCTTCCCCCCTCAGTGTGGTACGGCCCTTGCTCAAGAAACCATCTCTTGACATTGACGACCTTGCTAGCTATCAGCCAGTCTCTAACCTTCCCTTTTTAGGGAAGGTTATTGAATGGGCAGTGGCACAGCAGCTCAAGGGACATCTGGACTGCATTTGATTCCTTGACCCCTAGCAGACTGACTTCCATCCGGGTTATGGCACCAAGACCTCACTTGTGGCCTTTGGTCATGATCTACACAGAGAGTTGGACCGAGGTCAGTCCACCCTTCTGATTTTGCTAGATCTTTCAACAGCATTTGACACGGTTGATCATGAGATGTTGGTGGCTCACCTGTGGGACTACGCCGGGATTGGTGGGACTGTTCTTGAATGGTTTCACTCGTTCCTGGCTGGGAGAACTCAACGTGTGGTTCTGGGGGATTGTACATCTTCTCCCCCAGAACCTCACATGTGGAGTCCCGCAAGGATCTAGTCTGTCCCCTCTCCTGTTCAACGTGTACATGAAGGCTTTGGGCGAGATCATGAGAGGGTTTGAAGTTCGGTGCCATTAGTACGCTGATGACACCCAACTGTTCCTCTCATTTTCATCTGATCCAGGCCTGGCAGTCTCAGTGTTTTCCTGGTATCTGGCTGCGGTGGGGGATTGGATGAAGACAAGCTGACTGAAGCTGAATCCCAATAAGATATAGGTGATGCTGGTGCGTAAAGGTGAGGGAGTGGAGACTCCCATCATTGACGGGTTGTGTCCCTCCTTGGTCCCCTAGATTCAGAGTCTGGGAGTTCTCCTCGACTAATAGCTCCGCCTGGATGCCCAGGTGGCGGCTGTGGCAGGGAGTGCATTTAGTAAATTACATCTGGTTCGACATCTTCGGCTATACATCTCAGGCTCCAATCTTGCCACCATCATCCATGCATTAATCACTTCGAGATTAGAGTACTGTAACGCACTCTGTGAGGCTACCTTTGGTGATGACCCGGAGGCTGCAGCTGGTATAGAATGTGGCAGTTCGTCGTTTTGTGGGGGCAGGCCACCAGGAGCACGTAACACACGGTGCTCCAGTCTCTGCACTGGCTGCCTATATTCTTCCGGGCCCGATTCAAAGTGTTGATTTATTACCTTTAAAGCCCTATACGGCCTGGGCCCTAATTACCTGTGGGACCGCCTCACCCCTCGTGTCCTGGATCAGCCCTTGCGGTCTGCTGGGGACACCCACTTGGAGGTCCCCCGGGTGGCCACGTTTGAGTGGAAGTTCTCGGTGGCTGCACTATGGTTGTGGAACTCCCTCCTGGCGGACATCCGCCTCTCCTCAGATCTCCCCTTCTTCTATAGACCGTGTAGGACCTGGCTCTTTTGCCAGGTGTTTGGTGAGGGGGACAGGTGGGTGGGAATCCTTCTGGGGATTAGGGGTTTTGTCAGGCTTGTGTTTTAAAATATTTATTATTGTATTTTATTATATTTTTAATGATATTTTATATGGGTTGTAAACCGGCCCAAACTGCCATTGGGCAGGAGGGCGGCGGTATAAATATTATGAAAATAATTTTTTAAAATAAACAAAGGTTCATACATCTGTTGCTAGGCTGGACAAATTTTCTCTTTTCTGTGAAGACTGAGGGAAAGTAGTTGAGAAGTTCTGCCTTCTCTTGTCTTCTGCTAACCTCTTCACTGAGCAGCAGACCCACCAGTTGCTTATACTTCTGCTTACTTTTAATATATTTGAAAAAAACAAATAACGTTTTGCTTTAGCTCATCTTGTACCTTAGCCTTCTTGATGTCATCTCTACAAGCCTGGGCTACATATCTGCATGCTTCCTTAGTAATTTGTGCCTCCTTCCATTTCTCATATGTTTCTCTCTCTGTTTTTAGAGAGAGAAGGGGACAGAGGGAGAGACAGGGGAGAAGACTAACAAACATTCAAGCGGATGCGAAGTCTCCCCTTATCTTTTTTGTAAGGGGAAGTTTGTGGACGAGTCAATCGAATTATCTTTGTAGCAGGTTCTGCTGAAGTTGTTACCACCCTCATCTCCATCTACAATTGCATTTGATAAACCTTTATCTTGCTCATAACGAGCTTTTGCCCTTCTTATATGTTCTACATTGGTCAGCTTCTTGTAACAGGAGTTGTGCCACATTGCACATACGTTTTTCAGAGTTTCTTCAGAATCATTTACTAATCTTGCACTTATTATAGAACACTCTTTTTCTTGATAAGAACTGGGTGTATGAATAGTGTCCAATACTTTCTTGTATGAGCACAATCTTAGGTGTTGAAGTTAATTTTCCCGCAGTTTTTATTTGACAAATTATGAACAAGTCATAATTGGAATGTGGGTGGGAGCCTTGCATACCTCCTAGAAGAATACTATCAGCTTCCATTATGTTCACTTGTATTCCACTAATTCTCGTATCACCAGTCCGTGGTTTGTTTGTTTAATATTTATTTATTTATTTAACAATTTGTATCCCGCTCCCTCCAGGCTTACAGCAACTAGGAGTGGCTCGCAAAATATTTAAAATAAGTTTTTAAAAAAGCACAATATACGAAAGGGGATTCTTTCAGGGTTGACCTGAAATGGGAAGAAAGAATAAATTTAGGCCATTTCAACAATCCAGTAGTTTATTTATTATTTAAAGAATTTATGTGCTGCTTTTCAACCTGAGAAGTTCCCAAAGCAACAAACAACAATGCAAAACCAAAAAATCCCCATCTATGTAAAACGTTATAAACAACCAAAGAGTACTTTCCCCAGAAAGTCTCAGGAAAACAAAATTCAAGTTGAAGTGCCTCGGGGATTCTTGTAATATTAAAAAAACTACAACCCTGGCACTTGTCTCTCATCCTAATGCCAGTCTCCCACTCTCACTAGGAGCTGTCAAACACCCTGTTCGCACTGGGGAAGGGGGAGACTTTTCTCTGTATACATCTCCAAGTTCCTCAACTCATACCAAAGATGCCGGTGGTCAGGCACAGTTTCTAACAGAGCAGGAAGGGGGGAGAGCAGATGAGAAACGCCTACCCAACTGTCTGACCTGCTACCTGCTTCCCCAGCAGATTATCCTCTGGCTTCTCAACTCCCTCTGGGTGTTGCAGGGCTGAGGAAAAAGCCTTTTAGAGCTTGGAATTCTCAGAGGCTGGGGCTGGATGGGGTGCCCCACCCTAGTGCCTGCTTTCCCAGCAGATCTTCCTCTGGCTTCTTATGTTATAGTGTTATATAATGTAGTAGGTATACAATTAAGATATTTAAAATTTACTGTCTTTAAATTATTAATTCTTAAACTTCTATGGGTTAAATGAGATTGATCATCAGTTACCATATTAATATGTTATAAGTGTGTCAGGAGCTTCAGTTAGACACCCAACATGACATACATTTCGGTTATGTGACATTTTGACCTTTTTGACATTTTTAATAATCACATGAGGTCTAAAGTGACATTTTATGTTATCATGATCTAAGCGTCAAGATCTTTCGTTTGATACCCCACAAGACAGGGCTTCCTGACATTATATATTTTACTTATTTTTAGGGAAATAATCCTCCCCCTGCCGTGACTGGAGGGTTGGAACCAAAGGTTTTTTGAAAGCCTGTGACTACACTAAATTTTTGCAATAGGTCATATGTTTTCCCCATGAAGGGTGCATGAGATGCCTCTTGGCCCCCTACTAAAAGTGCTAGCTTTCTTGGACATCTATCCCTTTTAGATTGATTGATTGATTGATTGATTGATCTTAAATATAGATGATTTAAATTTAGGATGCCACCAAGTATATCTCTGAGCTTATTGAAATCAGCTTTTTTGGTTACTGTTTCCCCTTTGTTTGTTTTTTTGTTTTTTTAAAATTATAAATATTACATGGCCACCCTCCTCCCAACATTCACCGTAGCTTCACAACGCCCACCAACTCTTTCTTATTGGTTAGGACCAAGTCCAAGATAGCTGACCCCCTGGTTCTTTTTTAATATTTTGAAAGGGGTAGTTTTTACCAGTACAATCCAAGAATTCGTTGAACATCCTTTCCATGGTAGAATTTGACGTCAGCAGATGTCAGGGTAGGTAAAGTCCCCCATTATCACTTGTTCATGCCTTCCTAAAGCCTCTGCAGTCTGATTTAGGAAGGCCTCATCTTCCTTCTCTGTCTGGTTTGGTGGTCTGTAGTAAACCCCCACCATATATCCTGTTCATTGTTTCCTCCTTTTATCCTTGCCCAGATACTCTCAACAGAACTGCCACTACTACAGTCTCTAGTACTACTTGGGGTAGGGACCTGTCTATAACTATTGATTGTACAGTGCCAGGTATACTGCTGGTACTATATAAATAATACTAAAGATTGTTCCACAACAGCACCAGTTTGAGATTCTTCCTGTGCGTCCTGTGAAGATAACCTGTTAGTAGTGCTCTGCCCAAATATGCCTCAGCTAAGATAGAAGTAATTTAATTACTTTTAAAAGAAGCCCCATCCCTCCCCTCACCAACCATTTTCCAAACCCCTTTCAGTTCTACACTTGCAGGGGAAAACTCAGCAGAGGTGGGCAAATAGTAGCTCAGAGCCACAAGCGACTTTTGGACACGTACTACAGCTCTTGCCAGAAGTGGCTGTCCATACGGCTCCCTCGGGAGCAAGAGAAGCTGAGATACCATTTCTGCCTCCGGAGCCTCCTGGAACAGGGGGAGCATGTCCTGCACTGCTGTTGCTGCTTCCTGAATCTGCTTTGTGAGGGTTGGTGGTGGGGAGGGCGAGGGTTGGAGGAATCCATTCTGCTTCCATGACTGGGATTGGGGGAAGCTGCAATCAGTGTAATGTGTCTTGTGTATCTCGGTGATATGAAAACTTTTGTATGTGGCTCTTGGGCTTGAAAACTTTGCCCACCATTGCTCTAGCAGGACCTTTTAACCTTTTTATGATGATTCAGAATGTCAGAATTCAATTTCTTTGTAATCCCTCGGGCCAGTGTATGTGTGCTGCATAAAACACCTAGTGATAATCAGAGGAAGAAATTACTTATACATTTAATTTTTTTATTAAATTGCATAAAAGAACGGCTTCATAAATTCCAATTTTCTCCCCCATGAAGTTTTGACAAACAAAACCTTTCCAAAGCTTTCTGACACTTGGAATGTTAAAAATATTATTGATCTTCCAAATTAGTTAGAGGTATTAAATATATCTACTCTGGTCCAATTTTGGCTTCCCATGATATTTGAAGTACTATAGCTCAAGTCCAAAAGGACAGCATTAAGAACTTGTGCACCCTGGGAGAAAATGAGGGGGTCCTTTTGAAGAGAAATCTGTGACAGCAGTTGTAATTGAGATGCTGTTTGAATGGTGGGAGACAGGCTTACGAATCACAGTAGGAAATTAGAAATGAGACCTGCAATTAAGTATAGAACCAAAGTTCTGCATATGTGGTTCCTATCTTAACATGAGAAGATTTGAGTTCTAGTGTTGCAAGACTAGACTTATGGAGGTTTTGCATGTTAACTCTTCAGGTACAGTTGGCGCCATTTAATTGAGACACTGGTAATTGGGATCGCTGCTTAAATGGGCAAAATGCTTCCCAAAGCTATACTTGAGACTCAGGCCGTTTTTAGACGATCGCAGACGCGCTCGTGCTTGCTGTGAAAAAATGCCGGGAGTCGGGATCAGACGATACACTCCCGGCAATCACGTGCCCGGAAGGGGGACGCGCATGCTTTTCTGGCCGCATTTGACGGGGTTGATCTAGTTGGTATGACTGCTAATCTGGAATGTTTTTATATCTTCTGAAGCACTCCGATAAGAGGTTTTTATTGTATATATTACTTGTGTGGGTTCTTCAGTATGAGGGCTCATGTTCAAACACTTTTTTCATTCAGGTTGTTAAGCCTGTTTTTTGTAGGGGGAATACTTTGAGAACTAAGCTCACTAGAACATTTTGGTCTTGAGTTAAGCACAAAATTCTAGGCATCCCCCATTCGCAGAATTCATTTAGCTGCTCCTCCATTTCTGTAGTCTTACCCTTCCCTGAAGTAATATTTTGCTGCAAGGTTGAATAAAACTTTTGCACAGTATAAAATTAGCTTCTCTTGTCCCAGCAATGCTGTAGTATTTCTTAATATTTTGGCTGAATTATTTAACTTCATATAGTCTTTTTGTTGCATTTTTGACTTATTGTATATCACATTCACTCATGAAATGACTACTGTTTGCTTCCTTTCATCACTAATCTCGCGTGTTGTAGGGAAAGCTCCACAAACCAGTCACGCTAAGCAATTTCTATGGTGAGGTTTGTTTCCAGGTTCCCTTCCTGAGCTAAAAAGTACTCAGTTTCCATCATTGGAAGCAAGTACAATGATTTGTTTCTTAGTAGTTTTGACAGACTTGTCTTTGGGAGCTAGTGAGAGGGCTGTCCCCTCCTACTGGCAGAGGCTGTCAGTCTTTGATCCTGCCTACTGCAAGCAAGGAGTCAGTCCAGGCTACCCACTCTGCTGGAGAGAAGAAGGGGAAGTCACAGCTAAGGGAAATTCCACTTTCCCAAGGTCAGGTTTGAATCAGTAGCCGAGCAAGATTTAGCGCTTTTTCACATAGAATTCTTCTGCAGGGGAAGCTGCGTGGGCTGTGCTTTGTGTCAGCTTCCCCTACTGGAGGAGTGTTGTTTTAAAGCACCGTTGCACATCAGGCATGCCTGACTACCAAATAGTGCACTGGACTATTTCAGTCTTGATCATATGATGTATTTTGGAGGGAGGAATTTCTTGTGCTCTGAATAGGAAAATTTGGGCTTATGTTTGAATTTTCCTTCTTCTCTAGAGCTTTCTAGATCCTTTTCACATGTGTTGCTGCCAAGCCAGGTATCCCTCATCTTGTACTTGTGGGAAGGGGTTTGGCTGTCTGTGAACTGTGCCTCCTGATTGAGGATTAGTGTCATCTGCTTTCCCCTCAGGTACAGCCTTCATAAAGGGGAATCAAGCTGCCTGGAGGCAGCTCCCATCAGATGGTGGCTTAAGGGCGGCTTGAAAGGGCACCAAACGTTCTTGGGCCATTTGTGGCCTGTGCAGCCATGGTTGTGAAGCTGTGTTCCCCAAAGAATGGGCTGCCCAAATAATTTGCTATCTCATTACTACTGCTTTTAATCTCCCCCCCCCCCTTTTTTTTTTTTGCATTGTATTTTTTATTGGGATCATACTGATTGTATTTTATGTGGATACGTTGTTGGCAGGGGAACCGGGAGGGATGGGTGTGGGGTAGTTTTAGGCAGACTCCCTTGGGTGAAAAATGGAGGAGTGGGTGGAGGCATGTTAAGCAGATCCTTACTTTAGCCATGACCCCTCTGTGGAGGTGGGGAGGCTAGACTGGAAAGGGAATTCGTTCAAGTGAGAGTGTGAGGAATAGGAATGGGAGGGATGTGTTGGTGGGTGGTATTGAGAGGTTCAGGATTTGTGCTGTATGTATCTGTAATTCTGCTGCTGTTCTTTAAAAATATTGTAAGCTGCCCTGATTAATTTTGTGGATAAGGAGGGGTATAAATATCTCATTCTGTTAAATTTAGCCCAGATTTCCAACCTATCCATGTCTTTTTGAATTCTATCTCATGAGGTGTTAGCCACCTCTCTTAGTTGTGTCATCTGTGAACTTGAAAACAAAAGTATTCCCTCCACTCCATTCACTCCATTCATTAACTCTAGTGAAGGCTTATGGTCTCCTTCTGCATTAGTGTGTCTTTCTCTCATATATTTATTTTTATTTATTTATTACGGTACTTGATATCGCGCCCCATTCTGCCATTCAGCAGCTCAGGGCGGCTTACGTATTTGAATAAAATAAGGCAAAACAAGATAAAACCATACAAAAAAATATAGATAAAATCTCACAAGTAAAACAAATATAGGACGATAGTTTGTTTGAATACAGTTGCTCCAGGATGCAGCCTTCGCGCCAAGATTTCTTGATTAGTGAGATTGTCTGTGCACAATCTGTCCACTGAGGTGGAACATAACAGCTGGCATGCAGCTGTACACCTCATCCTGGGAACAGTTCTCACAGCCAAGAAGTCCTGTGAGGAAGGTGGTTTTAAATACTGTGTTGCCTCTTCCCACTGCAGAAAATCACTTTAACTGCTTAGAACACTGAAGAGTAGCCACCTTTGGTTGGTATTACTACTGCCACATTACGTAGGACACATTGTAATGTGTAGTGGAGAAATAATTGATAAACTGTTTTCTCCTACTTTTAAAATACAGATTGAGGAAATGTAGCTAATTCACTCTGCATCTAGTAAAACTTGAACAATAGCTATTGTCCTTTGCTACACTGTAGTGGAATTTGTCTTGCATGTCCTTGCTGAAATTCCTTAGGTCTGCTTTGGCAGAATTACTTGTGTTCTAAACAGCCAGGCACATGATCCAATTTCGATTTCAGAAAGAATTTTTCACCTCCACTCAGAGATGTGAAGCAGTTAAAAATGCTTCTCTGTGTAGGAGGCTTCAACAGAATTCCTTGACTTGGCATAGTTTGAATGAAGGCTAGACTCTCGTTCTGGTTTGCCACCTCCTCATTGCTCAGCTCTTAAGGCAGGCGGTATTTCTCAGTTTTTAGTATTCCATTCTAATGACATTCAGTGAAACATCTGCACTTCAACTTTGATACAGGACTGGAATGCCATAGACCAAAGCAAAGAATGTAGCAGAACGTTGAGAATCTAAACGTTGTCTTGGGACGTTGTCTTGGGGTTATGAATCCCCTGGGCAGTGAACTGAGGGAGGAGGGGATGAGCTGTGTGGAGGTAGAAGTTCCAGTCATTGGAAAGAATCCATCAGGGAGGACTATTGATTGTACTTCATTCTTCCTTTCTGTACCTATAAATGCTGGTGGTACAGTATGATGATTTTATTCTGCAAATGAAGAGATTCTTTTTTGGGTTGTGATAACATGGATTTGACACCATGAAAAGATAATGCCTTTCTGTGGCATTCTTCCCATTTATATTTTTACAGAAAAGAATTCACTGGATTGAGTCGATGTGTTATCTTTCAGTACTACAGCTTTGAATTCTTGTGTAACAGTTGTGTTTGTAAGATTGGGTTGTCCACACAGCTGAAAACAGCAGATTCCACTACAGGTTAAAGCTGCAAGGCTGATATTGTGGCTCGGAGCCACAATATCAGCCTTGCAGCTTTAACCTGTACTGGAATCTGTAATCGTGCCTTGTACTGGTCTTCTCACACCAGTTCCAGCTTCCGTGCAGCATCTTTTGTTGAGGGTATTTTAACTTTTTCTCTCTCTTAAGTACCCGGAGACCATTACTTAAGCCTCCTTTAGGGTCATAGTTTATTATTCTCTCCAGATCAGAGGCTCTCGAATTGTGGTTCAGGACCCCAAGTGGAGTCATGCTGTCTGCAATTAGGGTTGTGATCCTGACTGGATAGTTTATATAATAGTTGATATACTTTGCTTGGCTGCTTTACTTTCTGGGGCCAGGGGATTGTATTTGTCTCAAATGAAGTCGCAGACAAAAGGTTTGGGAGCCTTCGCTCTAGCACTCTAGTTCTTATTTTCACTGTCAGTCTGTAATAGCAGAAGTGTTGTTTTGCATGATGTATGACTTTTCATCGCTGTCCTCTTTGCCTCACAGTCGGAAGCTTCATCTCTTTAGTATCTTTGTTTTTCTCCTTCACATAATCAGTTTAAGTTCATGCCCATCCATCCATGGAGAGGAGTGTTTGCTAGATCTTTTACGCATGCTCGTTTGTGGCCAGCTTGTTGCAAAACTCACAATAAAGTTGCAATTTTTGTGTTAAATCTCCAGCTGCTAGGTTGAGTGAACACATCAAAATCTCTGCTTTCTCTTAAGTCCATTTTTGTCCTCTCCATTTCCGGGAAAAGCTTGAAATTTATTTACATCTTACGATTTGTAAGCCAATCTCATCACTTCGGGGTTCATTTATTTCTGAACCATTACAGTTGGGAGTATTGTTTTACTACAAGCAACATCTTTCAGAATAGATTTTCAGTTGTCCTATCTTAAACTGATGCGTTACTCTCTCTGTATAATCCAGTTTAAAAAAAAACAACCCAGGGAGAAGTTGTTTCAGGTAGTTAGGTCTAAAAAAATGTTGTTCTCTCAGAAACCCCAACTTCTTATTCTAATTCAACATATATCTTACTATCTTAGAACAGCAAGTTGATGATAGATTTTTTGTAGCAGACTTTTTTTTTCCCCTGACCCTCTACAGTCCACATGCAGAACTTTGGAGAATTCATTCTGGGCTTAATGGACCATTGGTCTGACTTAGTATAGCACTTTTAATGTTTTCCTTTTATTATTATTTATAGCGCAGCAGCAAAGTACCTGACACTGTACAATCCTAATTAGAGGATGAGAGACTGGTCCCTATCCTGAACAGTCTAGGAAATACAAGGGCGGGGAGACACGGGGAATTTAGGGAGAGTCAGGGATTCTTGCATTAAGTTATGTAAGTAACAGCGTATGTACATAGAAGAGATCATGTGGGTTTCAAGGTATTGTGATCTCGTAAGAAGTAATATATCACAAAGTACTTGTGTTCAGAAGTACAATGTAAAATTTTAAAATGGATATCAGATTGCTGTCCATCAGAGGTTGCTGTTCTTTAAGAGGTCATGAACTGCCTGTTTAGTGACCGTATTGTCAGTTCATGAGCTCAGACATTGGATTTTTCATCAGCGCTGTCTAGTATCTCATTTAAGAGAACAATGCAGCACAGATCTGTACTTCATGTGTAATAACTGTTTTGCCTCATCTTTTTTTTTTTTTTGGGTTCTGCTTTGCCTATAGGAAAGGCCTTTGACATTACATACGTACGCCTGAAATTCCATACAAGCCGGCCTGAGAGTTTTGCCATCTACAAACGAACCCGGGAAGATGGGCCGTGGGTGCCTTACCAGTACTATAGTGGGTCCTGTGAGAATACCTATGTAAAGCTAAATCGAGGCTTTATCCAGACTTCAGAAGATGAACAGCAGGCACTTTGCACAGATGAGTTCAGTGACATCTCTCCACTCACAGGAGGCAATGTGGCCTTTTCAACGTTGGAGGGACGGCCCAGTGCATACAATTTTGACCACAGTCCTGTCTTACAGGTATGATAGGAATTGAATATTGGGCTTACGGATGTCTTGTGAGTACTATAGAAACCAACTTGAAATTTGATCCATATTTCTGATAGACTTGGTACACAGAAGTAGTATGTATTGGATGCACAGCAGTGTTCTAGGGACAATAGAGAGGGAAATGTATCTAAATTAGAAACTGGATACAACGCGTGTGTTCTGACCAGATGTCAGATATGGGACTGGTCTTTGCTTAGATTTTTTAAATGTATACTGTAGTGTATTTATTAATCTGAAAAATAAGAATATTCAGTGCATTATGAGAAATAAAGCCTGTGGATTCTCGTGTGATTATCATGTTTTGAGCTTAGATTCCACAGGCCGATTTGTGTTCCTCCTGTTGTTTCGAGTTAGGAAGGTTACTAATACTGACGCATCCAGCTGAAGGTTATCTCCCATCTCATTTCTGATGACTAATTCAGATTCCTTCTACAAAGGGAAATAAAGTCAGCATTTTTTCCATGGGACACACCTGCTTCCTAATAAAAACTATTATAATCATTTTTGCACAGTTCCAAGTTAAAATAGAAAGAGAAAAAAAGCACAGTAATGTGAACACTTAAGTAGGCTTTGACGATCTTTCAGTCTGTGTTTCATTAGTATGTGGGTGACTTTTGCAGTCTCCAAAACTGGAAAGAAAAGCAGAATCCGACTCTCAGTTTTAAGAGTGTGTGTTAAGGATCTATTCTTTCAGTGAATACCTAGCTTTTGGCAGTTAAGCTGCTACCTCTTGTGTCTGGTCCTACAAAAATAATAGCAGCAAGATGTACAAGAGAAACTAACAAAATGAACTAGCAATGTTCAAATTAGTTTAATCTGGGGCTGATTAACTTCTGTGGGATGTTTCTTTGTGTGATAACAAGAGAAACAGTCAGAGGTTCTCTTAATGTGTCCATACACACACCCATGCCTCTTCTGAACTTTAAACATGCATAATTATACACTAATACATGTAAGCTCACATCTGTGCCAGACAATTGCATGGTTAAGAACTCCCAACACAGCTATGGTGAGACTTGCTTCTACATGTAGTTGCTTCATATCTGTTATGCTTGCCACTTGCAAGAGGTTGTTGTGCAGAAGCTAGTACGTATCAAGGGGAAGAACCATTTGCATTCACTAACTAAAGCTAACTTAAAGGTTGGGGCAAAGTGCGTTCATGATTGAAGCTAGTAGAGGAAACTAGAATGTGGTGCTGAAAATGCTGTGTAAATATTATGAAAAGCTCATGCCTTCTAAATCAGATCTGCTTCTCTGTTTATCTTTCCTTGACTGTCCCACCCAGATGTGTAATACATGTGCTGTGTGTCTGTGCCTTTTATGTCTGGAGGCATTTGGCTGCAAACTGATATATTCTAGAGACCTATTTTCTGTTCTTGCTGTACCATATTGCAAAAGAACAGCAATTGGCTTGAAGATATAAAACACTGGAATTTAAAGGAAATCACAAGAGTTGATATTTTCAGGAATTAAGGATGGAAAATATCAGGTGTGCAAGCACAGCACTGCTTTAAGTGAATACTGATGCTAATGTAACATCCTAGTAGGGCTAGGCTTTTATCAATATTTGTTAATCATCATTTTGGGTTGTTTGTGTCTCTTCTACTCATTAGGAATGGGTAACCGCAACTGACATTAGAGTGAGCCTCAATCGCCTGAACACCTTTGGAGATGAAGTTTTTAATGACCCCAAAGTTCTCAAGTCCTATTATTATGCAATTTCTGACTTTGCTGTGGGTGGCAGGTAAGTCACTAATAATAAATCATATTTGTATAGTGTTTTTAATTATTAAATAATTCTGATCAAGTCCTAACGTAGTCATTGGTCCTTAAACTCCCATTGGGATTTAATTGGGATTGATGTTTTAAGTTGCTATAGTAACAAAATAGTCTGTTATCAAACCTGTGATCTTTCCTATCCAGAGCAGTGTCTCAAAGGTCTATTGCCTTCATATCCTGCAGGCTATATATTTAGAGACTGGATTCTGTTATATTGAAAATTCCTACGTTACTAGATTCTAGTCTATGCAGGCTTTGTGTACACTTTATCACATGCTAACTAATTTTATTCTTACGTGAAGTGTAGATAAGAAAAAAACATTTGCTCCTAATCAAGTTTTCAGTTACAGTTTGTCTATGCTAATTTCCAATCATGCATGTTAGAATGCAGTTAGAAATTCTAGTCTAAACTCACCCTTAGAGAAGTAGCTGTTATGATGTGAGCTTGCAGGAACCTAGACTTTATATGCATGCAGAAGGAATCTCCAAGCATGTGTTTTTGCACTTGAGTCCTAGAACTTGTTACAGGAGCAAGCTGCAGGATTTTGTGAACTTCGGAGTGAAATTGATGCAGCATTGTCCAAGTCCTCAGACTGCTTAAAATAATAATTCTGAGAGGCATGAACTGTCCCTGTATTTCTAAATGGGATGTTGACTCTGAAATAATATAGTATTTTAAATGCCAAGATCTTGTCAAAAATTAGCTCTCCAATCCTATTTACAAGGAAAGAAAAAGGAACAGCCATCCCTTGTGCTAATAGTCTGTGATGGGTGGGTAATAGTTGGGTACCAGAGTTGGGTCTCTCTCAATTGTTTTTATGCTGAAAATTCCAATTCTCCTCTACCAGGCTGTCCGCCTTCTACATTTTTCACAAACCATTGCAATCTGTTGGTGTGCCTGGTAAACATTCTCTGGCAAACTGCCAAATGCAATAGAGTGAATGAAAGTGATTCAGTAAGACAATTAACAGCACAAAGCATGCTTTGCTGATTGTAGTACTCATGTTCAAATATGATTCCCATAAACCTCTTGTTTTAACTTATCTGAAACTGGAACAAAATTTCCAACCTGCTATAGCAAAGAGCTACAGAAGCCATGGCACAAAATTTTAAACCAGGTTTTCTGCAAAATGTATGTTTCAGTTTTTAACATTTTCCTGCAGCAAGAATTTTTTCCATGTTTTAAGGGGAATGACCACTGCCCTGAGAGTTCCAGGACTCTAGAACGCAAGGATGTATGGACAGGTGGCTTGGATCTTCGAGGCATGTTGGTGTATGATGGCCAGAACTGATGATCTGTTTCCTCTCTCTCTCTCCCCCCCCCCCCCCCCAACCCCTTCTGCAGGTGCAAATGTAATGGCCATGCTAGTGAATGTGTGAAGAATGATTTTGGGAGGCTTTCATGCAGCTGCAAACACAACACTTTTGGGATTGACTGTGAGAAGTGCCTTCCCTTCTACAATGACCGGCCGTGGAGAAGAGCAACAGCAGACAGCGCTAATGAATGTTTGCGTAAGTCGTCTTAATACTCCTTTTCGCCTTCCTTTTCCTTCTGGCAAGATTCATCTCTTTCCTGTCCCATTGCTAGTCCAACCAACACAAGAGTTTACATTTTAAACAATTCTCAAATGCATATGTAGTTATATTAACCCTAATGCATTTTATATTTGGAAACTGTTTTGACTCTGCAAAGAGTATGGTTTGGGGTAATGTGGCTGTTTCCAGTGAAAATCTGTTCATAGCAAAAATCTAAACCATACTAGCTATATTTGTTTTAGAAGGCGGTTACTGCTGACATGGTTGGTTTTCTGAACTAGTAGTAACCTAATCACAAATTAAGCAAGCTTCCTCTTGGGGAGAAGTTGTATATGTGTAGTCAGTGCAAAGAGCTCCTGGCTCTCTGAGAAAGAGCTCATTCTCTGGAGGCTAGAGTGGCTGAACAGAAGGAGCTGAGGCAGACTGAGGCATTTATAGAGGAGACCTTTAGAGTCACAGTAGAGCAGTCCCACCTCTGCTCTTGCAGCCCCTGTGCTGTGTTGGAGAATGAAGGTCTTTAGGAAGGAGGGCATAAAGCTGCTATGGTGGGAAATGATCCTGTAGCTGGAACATGCCTTTCAGATGATGGAATAGTATCCTCTCATACTGTGGAGACTTCTCCAGGGGAGGGGACCCCAGCTGGCAGGGATAGGATGGCTGTTGTAGTAGTAGGCAATTTGATCATTAAGAATATAGATAGTTGAGTTTGTGATAGCTTTGGAGACCGCATGGTCAATTGACTGCCAGTTGAGAGGGTAGTGAACCTCACACAGTGTCTAGACAGGATTTTATTCAGTGCTGGGGAGGAGGTGGTTGTCGTGATCCATGTTGGTACCAGTGACGTAGGAAGGAGGTTCTGGAGGCTAAATTTAGGCTTCTAAGAAAGAGGTTGAAATCCAGAACCTCCAGGATTGTATTCTCTGAAAGGCTCCCTGTTCCACACGCAGGTTGAGTTCCGAAGCCTCAATGCGTGGATGAGACGATGGTGAAGGGAGGAGGGATTTAGATTTATTAGGAGCTGGGGGACCTTTTTGGGAAGAGGGAGCCTATACCAGAAGGATGGGCTTCACCTTAACCAAAATAGAACTAGACTGTGAGCGCTAAA
This sequence comes from Sphenodon punctatus, assembly GCA_003113815.1. Taxonomy (NCBI): domain Eukaryota; kingdom Metazoa; phylum Chordata; class Lepidosauria; order Sphenodontia; family Sphenodontidae; genus Sphenodon; species Sphenodon punctatus. The sequence continues at coordinate 235,498 of QEPC01001847.1, forward strand.
AATCAAAAAGGTGGTAGAGGAGTTTTTAAATGAACATCAGGGGGGGGCGGGGGAGCCGACAGCTGTGTGGAGCATGCAGTTCGGATGGAGGCAACCTAAGGAGATGCTATCATTAGTAATGATGCAATGTATTCTAGTAAAGAGGATAGGGAAGAATCACAGAGAGATGGGCATTTAGGTATGAAACAGACAAACTTGAATTTGTAATCACAAGCACCATTAAAGTGCTTAGATGTTTGTATACCCATGCCAGAAGTCTCCAAAGTAAAATAGGGGAATTACAGTACTTAGCTTTAAGAGAGGACAATGATATAATAGGCATCTCAGAAACATGGTGAAATGAAGACTATCAATGGAACACTGTGATAATCAGGATACAAAATATATAGAAATGACAGAGTTAATCGTACTGCAGGTGGATTAGCCCTGTATGTTAAATACAGCATTGTGTCAAGCTGACTTTAACTGACTTTAACTATTGGAAACAAGTGCTGGTTTTAATTTACATATGCTTGTGGAAAATTAGACCGTTTATTTTGCTTAGCCTATTGGATGTGAACTACAGGTCTCATTTAGTTTAAAGGGGAAAAGGGTTTTTCAGAAAAAAAAACCTTCTCACTGTCTGGCAGTATATGTATGTTTCAATTTGTACACCGTCCTTCCCAGACGGCTCAGGGCAGCTTACAAGACAAGTAAAAACAATACATAAAAACACAGCTCCCCAACCTTTTCCCTCTCCACTCCCTGCCACAACACCACAAAACCCTCCGCAACCATCCCCTCACACGCCTACCCCAAAGCCCCAGCAATCCCCCCCTCCCTGCCTGCCAAATCGCAAAGTACTTCAGAAACTTGCCACAACGGGCCATTATTCTTATTCATTTTATTTATACCCCGCCCTATCCCCCAAATTGGCTCAGGGCGACTTACAACAATCGAAAAATAAAACCAAACGAAAATATCTAAAACTTAAATCTCACCCCCAAACAGCTTTTGAAACAAGAAAACCCTGTTCTACGTACACCCCCAATCCCACCTTGCCTCACAAACATGGGTGTTTCCAGTCCCCAGGCCGTCCCCCCCCGTCCCTCACTCGGGAGAGCACCCAGCCCACAAGCCCATACCCCACCCTTTCACAGAGGGGTCATGGCTGTATCCCGCTCCCACTGAACCATTCACATCCCAAATCCCCTTTTAAACACAGCATCAATTCAAAAGTACATATAAAATGCACTCTCCTCCTCGCAATCCCCAATCCTCCCCTCCCCTCCCTCCAGCTCTCACTTGGAGGAAATCCCCCTCCCCCCCCCAAGGAGCCATGGCTAAACTATAAAGCTACTCAGCCTGCCCCCTTCCCGCACCCCCGTCTCTCTGTGTAAACTCTCCCCACGCCCATCCTTCCCACACTCCCTGCCCAGGACGCAGCCACATAAAATACAAACCTATCCACGTGAAAATAGAAGGCAGAACCTAAAAGCAACAACTCTTTCAGCACGGGCCACGCGGTCCAAAAGAATAGTCAGTGGCCTTTAGCCATCACTTGATGGCTGCCGCCGTCAGGCAGTTTGATTCCCCCTTCTGAAGGCTCTGCCTGAAGGGGAAAGCAGATGGTACCAATCCTCAATCACCCGAGCATCAAGAAGCGGAAGACAGCAGCCCACAGACAGCCAAACCACTTCCCTGCTCTTCATAGCTAAGGAGGGATTTGAACTCTTTAGATTGTGAGCTCTCGGGCAGGGACCATGTCTATCTTTTTTTTTGTAAAGCGCCAGGTACATCGCTGGCGTTATATAAATGCTTATTATAATAATAATAATAAACAAGAGGGGGTGGGGGGTGGGAGGGACAGAATAGAACCTTGTGGGACCCCGCAGAGGAGGTCCTTAGAGGATGACGAAAAATCGCTCATCACCACACTCTGGGACCTCCCCAACAAAAAATAAACGTGAGCGTTCCCACGCACCCCTGTCAGGTCCCACAGTCATGTCAAAAACACCTCGTGGTCAATTGTATCAAAGGCTGCCAAAAGATCTAACAAGATCAACAGGGTAGAATTCCCCTTGTCAATCTCCAGGTGCAGGTCATCGACCAAGGCCACAGGTGCTGTCTCCATGCCATACCCAGGACGGAAATCCAACTGAAACGGGTCCAGGAGCTGTCGGGCAACCACCCATTCAATAACCTTCCCTAAAAAGGAAGGTTAGAGACAGGCCGATAGCTGGCCAGGGAGTCAGCATCCAAAGATGGCTTCTTAAGCAGGGGCTGGACAACCACAGTTTTAAGAACGTCTGACACCCTACTCTCCCGAAGAGAGGCCCTGACAACACCAGCCAGCAACGGCCCCAGTGCCTCCCAGCTGGCTTTCACCAGCCAGGATGGGCAAGGATCTAGTTCGCAACTGGTTGCCCTCACCGTCCCAAGCAGCTCCCCCTCATTGGTGGGTGATACCAATAAAAACTGATTCAAACAAACAGGAGAAGACTGAGCTTCCATAACCTAGAACTCTGACTCTGCAGGTAAGATGAAAACACCCAAGTTGTGGTGAATACAAATTATTTTTGTCTGCAAAGTAGTTAATAAAAATGTCACAGTGGACATTAGATGACTCCACTAAGCGAAGGCAGACTGGATTAACCAGGCCCCTCACCATCTGGAACAGTTCTGCCGGATGAGACTCTGCAGATGTTCTGATAGTGGAGAAGAAAACTTTCTTTGCTGCCATCACAGCCACGGTATAGTCCTTTAAAAACTATTTATGCCTCAGTCAGTCGGCTTCAGTGCAAGTTGAGCACCATCTGCGCTCAATGGCCGTTCGGTCAAGGACCTTGTTCTGGCTTGGAGCACCTTGCTGGCAGAGGCCATCGACCAGACAGCTCCGAAGTGTCCGCTCCCTGGGCTCCGGCACCACAGGTTACCTTGGTTCACTGAGGGGCTGCTGTGCTTGAAGCAGGAAGGGCGGTGGTTAGAGTAACAGTGGTGCCGTTCTCTGGCTGAAGCCAACAGGTTGAGGGCAGCATAGAAGGAATTCTTTGCTGTCCTCATAGCAGCCTCAAAGTCTTGTCCAGCGGAGCTGTTCCGGGTGGTGAGGGGGCTGGTCAGTCTGACCTCCCTCCGCCTGGGCGTGGAATTTTCCAGGGCCCACTGTGACATGTTTGTCAACTACTTTGCGGAAGCTCCATCTGGTCTGGTTTCATGGGATCTGTTTCAGGAGGTGCTGCCAGCAGGGGCTGTGGATGTTCTGGGGGCAGTTAGGGCCACCTGTTGTGAACTGGATATGCGCCCATCCTGGCTGGTTAAGGGCCGTTGCTAATGGGGGTGATCAACACCTCCCTTCAAGAGGATAGATTGCCAGAATGTTTGAAGGAGATGGTGGTCCAGCCTCTGCTCAAGAAACCATTGCTTGACGTTGATTTGCTCGCCAGCTATCAGCCAGTCTCTAACCTTCCCTTTTTAGGGAAAAGTTATTGAACTTGTTTTATGTTTATATTTGTATGGCTTCCCCATAAAGTGATTTTATATTTGTATTTTATATGTTTTATATTTTTGTTTTAAATTGTAAGCTGGCCCAAGCTACTTTGCAGAAAGGGCGGGGTATAAAAATTGTATAATAAATAAATAAATAACCACCTACCCTCCCACTTCTGCCACCTCAGGTCCCCCTGGGTGCAACTGTGTCAGTGGCCATGGTCAAAATGTCATTCCATAAAGCAACCAGGTCATCGTCTGAGTAGCCATCAAGGTCAGTAGGTAAATCTAGAGAGTTCTGAAAACAAATAGGATCCATAAGTCTCTCAGGGCAGACCATCCTAATGGGTCCACACCCCAGCGAGGGCATAAAAGGGTGGGGATCCGTGCCTTCAGAAGGTAATGATCCAACCATGACAATGGTGTCGTAACTACACACCCCAATAATCGGAACCCCTGTTTCCAGGCTGGTGTAAAACATCATATCCAATATGTGTCCCACCTCGTGTGTTGGGCCAGATACTATCTGGGATAGGCCCATGGTTGTCATGGCGGCCATGGTCTCCTTCTCCACCCCTGAAAGTCTGGCCTTGGCGTGCATGTTGAAATCCCCCAAGACAATAAGTCTAGAAGATTCCAATACCATCTCCTAGACCAGTTTGGCTAGAGCAGTTAGGGAGTCAGCCATGCAGCAGGGTGGTTGGTACACCAGCAGAATCCCTAATCTATCCCCAGCCATATCCAACACAACATGGACATACTCCATATTGGACAGGTCAGGCAGCAGATAACTTCAAAAGGTCAAGGTGTCTTTACAGATCACAGCCACTCCCCCCACCCCACCCTGGCCTCAGATCCTAGACCAGTGCTGCACCGAGTACCTGGCTGGCACCATCTGAAACAAAATCATGTTTCTTCCAGCCATGTCTCTGTAATGCAAATGAGGTCAGTGACCTCATCCTGAATAAGATCATGGATTGTTGATGTTTTATTAGCCCCCGACCTCGCATTAGGCAGCATCAGTGTCAGATCAGAGGCCCTACTGACCTTCACCCCCAAATATCCCAAAACGGGGAGAACGGGACACAGGGACAGACACCAGGTGTCTCTCTCAAAAGTCCCAATGGTGTATCCCCCTGCCATACCCCTCCCCATCCCCAATACAAACCCAATAGCTACCCTCCTCCCAACTCCCTCCACACAGGCTTCCCCCTCTGGTATATAATTCTCAATCCCAACCCCTCAAAATGGCCCACAAGAACCCCAGGAGGTGGGTAGCCAGAGAAGGTCTCCCGAGTCCAGCCGCACTTCTCACCAGGGAGCCATGGCACTTCTTACCACCCACTTCTCCCATGCCTGTACCTCCACCTCTCACCAGGGGGCCAAGGCATTCCCACCTACTTTCTGTACAAATACTCATACTCCCCCCACCCTCGTCCCACAGGCCCATACCCCCACCCACTCAGAGGGGTCATGACCCTCCCTTTCCCCGCTGACTTTCCATTTCTCCCTTGCCCCCCACCCCAAATCTCTGTCTCCTCCCAACCCCACTCCACCCCACCCATGCCACCTCCACATCACATCATCTCCTAAAAACAATTAAAAAACTTGAAAGGACAATACCACCTTCCACTCCCTACCTCCCCCAAACAATTTAAACAACCATAAAAACAAACACCACCATCCCCCCACATCCAAACACTGCTGCAGGCTGCCGCCTGCAGGTCAACAGCTCTTCCTAAAATCCTGAGAGGGTGCGAGCAGGGTTGCAGCCCCAGGTGGTACAGCAGAGCCCTCTGAGACTCGCATATTGAAAGATCTCAGTTGACAGGCCAACGGAATCGATGTCTTGTTGCTCTTGTTTTGCCTCCTATTCCAGACAATAAGAAATTGTCTCTGTAAAGAGAAAAGGAACTTTCCTCACAAGAAACAGTTGGAAAGCTTGTCTCACAGTTATCTTCTCATACTGTCTGTCTTCAGACGAACACTCTAATGCTGGCAGTATTTAGAAAACCGGCATTATAGTCACATTTTTTTTTACTGTAACCAAGCCAAGAACGTGTACCTGAGCTCTCACATCCTCATGAATGTCGCATCCCTTGTCTCTCCCTCTGTTTTCCCCTTCCCTGTCTCCCCTCCCCCTGTCTTTAGATTGTAAGCTTTTGAGCAGGGACCATGTCTATCTTATTCTTTGTAAGCGCCAGGTACATCGCTGGCGCTATATAAATGCTTATAATAATAATCAGGATTATGTGTTCAGACCATTGCAGTCATGCCGATATAAGTCATTAAACCAGTATGGCTGTCTGAACACTTATGCTGGTATAGGGGTCGCACAGACGACTTCGTCAATCCCATGGTTCACTGCAGCTGAATTTCACTTCCCCCTCCTGCTGTTGCTCCCATTGCAGATGGAAATCCGAGGGGTCAGAGGTGAGGCATGTGGGATTATCATCCCATTAACCTGCTTGTGTCTCTTTATAAGCAGCTTGTGGCTGCCTCTGCTTGAAACACAACAGCTGGGAACTGGTGCGGCTCTCCCAAGTCCCTTTAGGAGGCAGAGAGTGTCAGCCCTAGTCTCCAAGCCCGGCCAAGAGAGGAGATCCTTAGGCAGCACGGGTGCTGCTCAAATCCATGCCTGAGACTCCATGAGTGGGAGATGGAGAGCGCGTCTTGCGCTCCTGTGTTGCCAAGGCTCAGAGAGTGTGGAGGAGGCAGAGCCTGTGCAATAGACAACTGCCCAGATACAGCCCACACAGTTTAAAAAAACAGATAAAAGAAAAAAAAACTTTAATAAATCTAAATTAAAGGAAAAGAAATCAGGAAACAGAATCCCTGCGTCTCTGGTCTGCTTCCTGCTTGGGTGGCTTTCCTGGCTGCTGTGTGGGCAGCTGTGAACTCCTATTCTCACAAAGTCCTTGCTGCCTGTCACTTGCTGTCATGGGTCCCTGGAGTGGATGAGTAGGGGAGATGTAAACTCTACCTGCAAATCTCTATGGTCTAGGGGCGTAATATCGGTTTAGGAGTTCACAAGATTGTTGTGCTGACATTATTTGAAATGGATATAGATAAGAACTTTAAATCCAGGTTGAACTATACTAGTATTTAACCAGGATCCAACCTGGAACTGGAACTATCTATACCGGTATGGCTGTTCAGACGATCACCTTAAATCTGGATTTATAGGGAATAATACTGGTATTATACTCGTCTGAAAACATTATCTTAGAATAAAAAATTATGCAGGGGAAATTAATCTATTAACATGCATATAATTCCAATATTGTTGTCTAAACTTAATGTCATAAACATTTATATCACAAGAAATTTTTTTCTATACAGTAAATATACAAAATCCACTTGTTCTAAATAAAGTGGTGTTCAGTCAATGTAATTTTACCATAAGTTCAATATATGTTATACCAAGTTATTAAAAAAAAAACAAGAAGCAAAATATAACAAATGTTGAAAGATGGATCCTATATTTTTTGCATGCCTGAAATCAGTGTGACTGTGTGGGAGAGCTGTAGGAAGGGTAGAAATCTGTAGTTCAGCTGGCAAGACAGCAGAATGGAAAAATCTAGTACTATTGATGTGCCTCAGACAAGGAGTCTTGTCTAGAGTATTAATTTGTTTAAAAGGTTAACTACTTCCTCTTAGTAGAGAGAATAAAACCAAATGCTGCTTCTCCATGCTATTTTACATCACTGTACTGGAATGGTCTGCTCATTATCAGAGTCTGTCCCTACAACTAATGAGCCAAATGCACATGCATGGTCTTTGACTCCTATCTCTTCACCTCAAAATTTGTTTTAGATTATATTGGCCTCTTGGATGTGACAACACAATTTGTTGGTACAGTCAATCTTGTGCTCATTCATTGTGCTACTTGTCTCTAGAGCTTGTGCATGTTGTTGGAAATTAATCTTCAGAGGTTCGACTGATTATATTATTCATGGCTTTCTTGCAGCCTGTAACTGCAATGGGCGCTCACAAGAGTGTTACTTTGACCCTGAGCTATATCGTGCTACAGGCCATGGAGGCCACTGTACAAGCTGCTTGGATAATACTGATGGTGCCAACTGTGAAAGGTGTCGGGAGAACTTTTACCGCCTTGGAAGTGAGGAAGGATGTCTACAATGTAACTGCAACACTGTTGGTAAGTAGGGATGCAGAATCTTTGTTTTGACAGACTAAAGCTGTTGAAAAGTCACACTCAATCCTAAATGCTGTTGCACAGCCACTTTGTGTGCTCTTAGACAAGCACCTCCCCACCCACCATCCACTCACTATACATGTTACAGGGCTGCTGTGTTGGCCTATGTGTGCCCTGCTGTAACATGTATAATGGGTGGGAGGTGGGTGGGGAGGTGCTTGTCTAAAAGCAGCGTTTGGCTTATCAAGCCAGTGTCGTGTAAGACATGCCATTTTCTGTGACTCATGATACATAAAGAAGAGGTATAGCTTTCATTTCCCCCAACCCATAGGATCCAGTATCCATTCCCATCTGGTTGATTTTGGAGGTCTGAGAACAAATGTGGCTTAAACCTGCAAACTTTAGGAATGCAATTGAGTTCTTTAGTAGCACCTTAATACTGCTTTACAATGGAGGGAGGGGAGTGGAAATCTCTTTAAAGTTTGCAAAAATGTGGTATTTCAATGTGTAAAAATAGTTTGAGCCATATTTTGATCTAATACTTTTTGATACTTGGAAATATGCGTAAGAGCCTAACTCACAAATTGAATCACAACCATGCCTCTATTCTGTTTTGTTTTTTTCTAAAGGCATTAGAGGAGAATTTTTACTGTGTAAAATGTTAAAATTTTAGTGCTCTTTTCAGGCGCCTAGTAGATGAAATTTTAGAAATGTTGCTGTCCAGCAAAATTCTTTCAAATAAACTCAAAACCCAGTTATATCAGTTGGAAAATTTTTATTTGTTTACATTTTTAATAGGGAAACGGGTATGGTGGGTTATCCCAGTACAGTGAGAACCAATCTCGTACAATGGAAACCAAGTCAGCTCTTAAAAACAACAATAACAAAAACCTTTCTCCATTCATAGATTTTTTTTAAAAAGAGTCCAAACAAATTTTTGGCACTACAGTGTACCTGATGATGATCAAATGAATCACCAAACTTTGTTTTGACTGATTCAGGTAGTTAAGGCAGATTAAAAAGGCATTATAACAAATATTAAACCTTTGAATTGTATACTGTGACATGCTAGGAGCCAGTTGATAATTAAAGTATGTGGGTTGATTTTTAGGATGATATGTTTATCTGAATAATGGTTTTCTAAATTGTAGACTGCATTGCAGAGGGAATTTGAACTTTGACTGTATATGGTAAAGGGTTTGGGAGCTATTCATTTCTAATGATTTTGTCTGGACTAATCCTTTATAACTTGCATTTTGCTGTATATGAATGAATGAATGAATGAATATTTTATTAAGCATAGTTTTCGCCATTGCCAACATAAATAAAAAACATACACAGATATCAAAAACGGCATAAAGTCTGTACATTTTCCCATATACAAAACAGCACAGGAAAACTGAATAAAAGAAAACCTCATAAATCTCTGCCTGTGTGATAATTAAAATTAATTCACGAACTCCTCACGTACTTGTGTCGTCAACATAGCAAATGTTGCCACCGCAACTGTGACTGAGTCATCATTGGAGGCCAAAACAGATTCTGTTTTAGATAATAATTGCTGAGACTCCTTCTCAGCCCAAATTGGACATAACCAAACTTGTCTAAGTGCCTCATAAATTGGACACCTAAAGAGGATATGGTTCAAATCCTCCACTTCTAACCCATTGCAGGGGCAACACCTCTCAGAATAGGGTACGCCCGCATAAAGGCTGGTGGTAACCGCTGATTTAGTCAGCTGCATACGGAGTTCGGAAGGCGCCTACTCTTCAGTTTATCTAAGTACCCCTCAAATTCATGCACCCATTTTAAATCGTGATAATAAGGAGCCGCTTTCCATGCAGACACCACAGCAAGATCTTCCTGTTTGGCTATGTCCACTACTCTCTGGATTACCAAGTTCCTCTGACCTTGAGCCCCTTTTCCAAGTAAATAGGGGAACGAGAATCCTAAATTCCTCAAATTATGTGACAATTGTATCAACCAGGGATAGTGAGGAGGATGGTTACCTTCCAATTGTTCAATCAAGCAGAGAGAGGACAAAGTAGAGCTATTTATTTTATAATTTATTTTATAAATTTTTACCCCGCCCCTCCTGCCACGCAGCTCGGGGCGGCTTCCATCATTAAAATACAATAATAAAATACAATAAATTGCTATTAGCAGAGCAAAGTTTGATCCAATAACGGATACCCAACTGTTTAACAATACAAGAGATAGCTAGCGTGTCAGTCTTGGCATGAACAACAGCTCCCGGGACACCTCGAGGTACACCCAATAGGTTACGCAGGAATTTATTCTGCACCACTTCAAGGCTACTGATATTATCATCCAGGATTACCTCAGAGCCATAAGTCAGCATAGACTGAACCTTAGTTGTATACACTTTTAAAATGCATGAAGTAGAAACTCCCTCAGATCTTCCTGCCAGTCTAAGTATACCCTTGGCAACTGCAGATGCTTTCACAGCTAATTGTTTTTTATGACGCTCCCAGTGTCCATTACGGGAGAAGGTGATCGCCAAATATGCACACGAATCCACCATTTACCATTCCCATTTATGACCAGAGGAACATTCGGGGTCTCCTCCCCAAGACAGTTACCATATAACCATTATTAGTGTAGCCTGAGGAAGGCAGTAACCTTTCTACATTTCTTTTTATGTAAAAAGTTGAATTTTTAAAAATGTTTTTGCCCTGTGGTTAATGCCAACTGTGGCAAAATGCCACAGGCATTGGCATGGACACATGCCTGAAACTGTGAGGCAGAATGTAATCTCTGCTAGGCCTCTAAAGGGGCACATGTCCAAGATGTTAAGGACCCCACATTCCAGGAATTCCAAACAGGACTCTGATTGGATTGGGCTGGTCAGGTGGAATTTGTACCTGGGGCCAGGTGGTTTACCTGGACAAATTACAGGAAAGGGGAGGCGAGTTTTAAAAACCTCAGACCCTCTCCATTTTGCTCTCTCTCTGGACTCACTGAGATCTCTAGCAGGTGCTGCTAGGCTGGTGACCTACCTGCCTGAAGGCACACATGGACTGCATGGCTTAATGGTAACTCTGTACCCCTGGCTTTGCCAGAAGAAGGACTTGGACCCCATAGGAAAACTATCACCTATGGAGACCTGATCAGAACCAGTGTGATTACTTTGCTTGTTACCTCAGCTACAGTTGTAGGAAGACGCTTTCCAAATGGACTACTATGTCCACAGGTCTGACTCTCATTGCTAAAGGATTATCGCCTCTGGTTCTCGGTGTAAACTTTGCTTTTATTCCTTTTTATATGTACTAGTAAAGTCTTAGTTTTCTTTTTACCCTACTGGATGTGTGTGTGTGCATTATTGGCTGAGCATTATACGTCTCCCTAGGCCAAGCTCTACTGAACAGGGAATTCTACCTATTTGGCTAGAAGCCAACAGCTTTGGAACCAAGGGAAACCTCCGGTGGGTAACTCTGGGGATCTGCCTCCAACGCAGAGGAGGAAATCCCGTGAACAGAATGCCAGGAAAAGGGAGTGCTTTTGGGAAGCTGTAAGGCCTATGCCTTTTTGGGGTTCACATTTCCTGAGTGGTGTGAATACCCGCTGGGAAACACTCGTGTGGTGGCAGTGGAATATCAAGGGTTTTGGGGGGTTTTGCCAGCTGTGGAAACCCCTAGCCAGAGATTTGGAGAAACACAGTGAGGTGGGTAGCTCTGCTGTATAGCACCGGCATTTCACCACACCAATGTTTTCCATATTTCTAGCCAAATAAATTATTAGAATGCGTTCTTACGTTAAAAGGTTCTGTATTTATGCATTGTGTAGGCCAGATATTTAATATTTCAGGATTCTCTTCAGGACTACGTTTGAGCATGTTTCTGCTTCCCGCCACTCCACTGTTGGGGGGAAAGGGGCTGGAGTTTTCATTCAGTTGTAGCTGAATATAGTATAGCTGGGAGACAACTGCTTGCTTTGGACTCCGAGATCATATTTTCCATTAACAGCCTAAGAGTAATCCATTCAGCCTGGTCAAGAGAAAGGGCTCTGTAATTGAGGGCCCATTTGGTATTCGGAGGATCAAGCTATATTGGCAGCAGTTATAGATTGACCTCCTAGGGAAAGAAAGAGGCACTGAATGGAATGGGAAATGACAAAAACCGGAGAGTGGAAGGAGCTAGACAGAAGAATGTCAGGCAAAGAGGACGAGAAGATCACTGCAGACCTACCAACAGTCCCAATTTAGGTAGAATAGCCCTTCTTTGAGCACTAAATCCTTCTGCCATGCTTATGGAGATCAGTCTCATTTTTCAAGAGAGAGAGTACTACAGTTGCCCCAAATTAGCTACTCAGCCACTCCGTGAGTGCTGCTGCAGCAGTCTGACAACTCTTTTATTTGAAAAGGCATTTGGTGGGCAGGGATAGGGAGGGGATTAGGGTGGGGTTTGGTGAGTGGTTTTGAGGTAGAGGTGTGAGAGGGGGTTGTGTGGGTAGGTGGTTTGGGGTGGGTTTTGTGGGGTCTTTAGGGTTTTTTATTGGTTTAAAATGTTTTTATGGATTTTAAGCTGCCCTGAGTCTCAGGGAAGAGCGACGCATAAATTGAAATAAATAAATAAAACTATTTAACTAGTGAACAGTATACAAAGTTCTTCTCTAGTAGGCTGTATTAAAAAAGGAAACCAGCAGCTATCTCTGTAGATGAGACAGTGGAGCTTTGAAAAGGAAATTGGAAGGTTAGCCATTCAAGTCTGCTTGAAGGAAAGGGCTATTACGTTTGTATGATTTTTTTTTAATTTTGAAAGTGTTGGGTTTTTTAAGATACTTTTTCCAGTTTATCCTCTATTATAGACAATGGGCTGTGATACTGAGCTATCTGGGAACAGTCTATCAGAAAATACATATGAAATTGGAATATTAGAATGAGCTACCAAAGAACTTTCTCAGGAGAAAAACCCTATAAATGCCCCAGTTGTGGGGAAAGCTTCATTGTGAACTCAGCCCTTACCACGCACCACCACGTGGGTAGGAAGCCCTATAAAGATCAGACTGTGGGGAAAACTTTATTGTGGACTTCAGTTTTAGAATCAAAACCACTTCTCAATCCCCCATGGTCACCTCAACCTGAAGGGGCTGGGGGAGAAGTATAAATAATAGAGTCCATTTAGGTGAAAGGGAAACACTGTTGATGTGAGTTTGGGTAAGACCCCTCTTATTGCCATACTCACCTAGCTGCTTTAGACTAAACTAGAGACCCCCTTTAGTCCTATAACCCTTGAAAAGTGCTGTGGTAGTTAGTCCCATAGCAAGGAGATAGCATTTAACCCAAGTTGACTTAATTCCTTGCTTAAATACCTAACCCAAAAGGCTAAATCCCTGTTAACTAAATCCCTAACCTAAAAGGCCCCAGTGTTTAGCAATTTGGGAAGATTAGCTCTTCCCTGTCTTTACTAGGATCAAAACTAGGTTTAAGTGTCCCCACCAGCACCACCACCCTTTTTTTAGGGAAAAGAAAAAGACAGATGCCGTCTGGAGGGTTTGTAAAGTTTTATTACTTTAAGGGTGTTGAACATAAATGAAGTACTCTCATGGGGATGCAAATGTATGAATACTTCTGAAAATTAGATGTAGCCCAAGGCTCTTGGCAGACTGGCAGCCAGCCACTAGTGCTGCAGATATTACATACCATTGCTTTTCTCTCCTTACTCCCATCTCCTTTCCCCTCCCCATCCCACAAAGCTCTCTCTGCACGCAGCTTGCACTTCAACAGCACAGATTGTTGTAATCACATAGCCTTTAACTCACACTTTCTTCTTTTCTCCTAGGCTCCCTCAGCACCCAGTGTGATAACTATGGACGATGCAGCTGCAAACCTGGTGTGATGGGTGACAAATGTGACAGATGTCAGCCTGGGTTTCACTCTCTCACAGAGGCTGGGTGCAGGTAAGGGTCCGTTAACATGTAGTTTAAGTAGGACTTGCAGGGAGTGCTGCCTGAATGTCTTGCTGCCACTGTAAACTTAATATGATCAAGACACAAGTTCTTATCTTGCCTCCTAAACCCACTTCTCCCCTCGCCTTACTTCCTATCTCTGTAAAAAAAAAAAAAAACAACTGTCATCCTTCCTGTCCCCTCAGCCTGTAACCTTGTGGTCATCTTTGACTCTGCTCTCCTTCTCTGATCACATCCAAAACACTGCTAAAACTTGTCGCTTCTTTCTTTATAACATTGCTAAAATCTGTCCCTTCCTTTTTGAACACACAACCAAGACTCTTATCCATGCTCTCATCACCTCCTGCTTAGACTATTGTAGCCTGCTTACTGTGGGTCTCCCACTGAACCATCTATCTCCACTTCAGTGTATTCAAAATTCAGCCATAAGACTCGCTTGCCTTGTTGCCATGACTGTGTAACCCCCCGCTCCTCAAGTCACTACACTGGCTCCCCATCTGCTTTTGTATACAGCTCAAGCTTTTTCTACTTACCTATAAGTGTCTTCACTCTGCAACCCCTCACTACCTCTCCTTCCTTACCCCTTCTCATGAGCTCCATTTATCGGGCAGAATGCTCTTATTTGCACCCTTCTCCTCCATTGCCTTGTTGAGCCATATGCCTGGAACATGCTTCCTGAGGTGGTGTGCCTGGCCCCCTCCCTGTCCATATTCAAGTCCCATATAAGGGCTCACCTCTTTGAGGTTGTCCTTAAATCATGATTCCAATCATGAATTATGATCTTAGTTGGAATAAATCAATTACTGAATAAACTGCACCCTGTAGTCCATGATTCATCAGTTGCCTTGGTCCTGTTAAATATCTGTGTCCATGTGTTATCTAGATTGTGAGCTCCTTGGAGCAGGGATTGTCTTTTATGTTATGTGTATTTGTACAGTGTTGCATACAACTAGTAGTGCTTTATAAATAGGTGGTAGTAGTAGTAATCCCAAGGGGATTATAATTTATTGTAAACTCATTTCTCTTCCTTTGGATTCTTTCTGGAGCATTCATTGGGTTTTATTCTCCTCTCACTGTTTTCTTTCAGGCCATGTTCATGTGATCCTTCTGGCAGCACAGATGAGTGTAATATTGAAACAGGACGCTGTACGTGCAAGGACAACGTAGAGGGATTCAACTGTGAGCGGTAACTTGCCCTTGCAGTATGTTTCTGTATTCTAAGGTGCAATCTGTGCGTAAGAGCAATTATAAAAAATCCTTTTCCTGCTTTTTCCCCCCCCCCAGATGTAAGCCTGGTTTTTTCAATCTGGATCCAGCTAATCCTAGAGGATGTACACCCTGCTTCTGTTTTGGACACTCCTCTGTCTGCACCAATGCTGTTGGCTACAGTATCTATAGAATCACCTCCAGCTTCCAAACTGGTAACTCCAGACTTTCCTATGCCTTTAGTGAGGCAGGACTTAGAATGTTAGACTAATAATTGAAACTTGCCTTGCTCCTCCCTCCCTGAACATGAAGGCCAAAATGTTCAAGCTTTAGGCACCTAAATAATATCCACAGTGCTTATTAAAGCTAATGAAAACTACAGCAGCTGTTGGACTGCTTTTGTCAGTCTCTAAATACAGATGTAGGGTATTGCCTGGTTTGGGGCACATAGGTTTGAAATATTGAAATATATGTACTTGTTGAAGAAATAAACATTCAGTATTTAATGCTATGGCATTAAATTTTCTCAACTTCAGAATCCACCTAAAACTTTGGGTTTTCTAAATGTAGAATATAACATGAAATGCTTGGGGTTTAGTATTTTTTTTCACTTTGCCAGAAATGTGGGTTAACTGTTGCCTGTTTTATTCTGTGGTAGTCCTAGAAGCAGAACTAAAGTTTCTTCGCAGTGTTCATTGTGTATAAATACTAGTTTTTACTTATGTGTAACTAGGAAAGCATGGTTTTAATAAAAATTACCATGAAACACAAGTTTTAAATGTTTTATGCAAGCCTGCCCTTTAAAAATATAAGAATCATTGGCTCTCAAAATCCAAGATGTTTTGTGGATTTTCATGTCTGCTTTATATTAAGACTTTTTCCTTTCCGAGGAGCAGGCAATAGAGTAGATTGAAAACTGTTGTTTTGGAAGTTGGCAAAAGTGGTGGGTGTGAATTGTGTAACTTTAGCTGTTAGTAAGTTGAGGGCTTGAATCAGTAAAGTAGCCATTTGGCTTTATAAGAAGGTGAAGGTGATGGCGCAAACTTTTAAAAACAGGATAGTAACATCAATGCACGAAAGGGTCTAAAATATTTCCTGAATGATTCGTAGTAGTGTGTGATGTGGCATAGCCTGTTGTGCATCTCCTCTTAAATCTGGTTTCAGGGGAGGAAGAGTGGCGCGCTGAACAGCGGGATGGCTCTGAAATTCCCGTTCAGTGGAATTCTGCATCCCAGGACATCTCTGTGATCTCAGATAGCTATTTTCCCATCTATTTCATTGCACCAGGTAAGTGAGCAAAAACGTTGAGATCCTTAAAACTTGCTCTGTTTACTATGCTTGTAGATTCTTGCATTTCCTGCTTATCCTCATGAGGCTTTATTTTGATTTCAGGCAGGTTTTTGGGCAACCAGGTCTTGAGTTACAGTCAAAATTTGACTTTCTCCTTCCGAGTTGATAGGCGGGACACACGTCTCTCTGCAGAGGATATGATACTTGAAGGGGCTGGGCTGAGAGTGTCTGTGCCTCTTATTGCTCAGGGTAACTCTTATCCCAGTGAGAACACACTGAAATATGCCTTCAGGTGAGTGAGTAATCTGAATGAATTCAAAGTTTCCTGTGGAGAAGAGAGAGCAATTGTTGAGATCGATGTCCTCAGATATTCTCCTTGCAGGTGGTGATGTTTGAAATTGGAATATTAGTTATTCTCTCTCTCCTCACAGGGTGGACAGTCAGCACTGACGGGGTATGTCCTTGGTCACTTGGTAATAGGCAGGATTCAGATGATTGACAACCACTGCTGGTGGTGTACCCCTGCACCAGCTCCCCAGTCTGTTCCTGCCTTGTGAAAGAGCAGGAAAAAGGCTCCTTTGTTCTCTTGGGGAGCTATTTTAAGCTATAGGATTTTATTTCCACTTTTTGTTTTGTTGTTTGTTTTGGGGCTAGTCCCCATCACCCTCCTCCTCCTCTGGAAGGCAGGGCTCTGAACATTGTGTCAGGGGAGGGCCAGGGGGTCCTTTCCCCATTTTTCTTTCTTCCCCCTCTTCCCTCTTTTGTCTCCTTAAGGGGGGGCCATTTAGGGGGGCAAGTATTGGCCACTGGGGGGTTTCTCCTCCCTCTTCCATCACTGTCATGAAGGGAGTTTGAGCAGGGGCGGCCGCAGCAACGATGCACAGCCGTGGTCGGGCTGTTCTCCACCATTTTTTCTCTGAGGCAGGCTTGCCTTGTACTAGCCCTCCCTTCCCCCATTTTCCATGGGATGGTAACGGCTCCAGAGATGGGAAATCTTGGCAGTTGGACACAACACTCCCCAGTTTCTGCTGTTCAGTCCAAGAGTGATGGTGGAGAGTCCACTCCAGAGGGAGGACACAGTGGAACAGACCCAAGAACCCACAGTGCAGCTGCAGAGGTGAGGGCACCCAGCCTGGGCATTTCATTCCCCTTGGACCAGGCTCCCCTACAGGATGATGTACCTTAGACTGCATAGGCCCATCGAGCCCAGCACTTGTCTTCAACAGTGGCCAGTCTCGGTGGCTTGGAAGAAGTACCCAACAGGTCGCAATGGGTCAATCCATTTCCTGTTCTTTACTCCCAGCTCCCGAAAGTAAGAGGTTACATTGCCCAGTCCTACCTCTGGCTAATAGCTGCTAATGAACCTTTCCTCCAGAAATGTGTCCAATCCTGTTTTAAACCCAGCTATACTACTGGCCTTAACCATATCTTTTGGCAACAAATTCCACAACTTAATTGTGCATTGAGTGAAAAAATACTTTATTTTATTTGTTTAAAATTTGCTACTTGCTGGTTTCATGGAGTGTCCCCTAGTTCTATTAGTATTTGAGAGGGTAAATAACTGTTCCCTATTTACTTGTTCCACACCACTCATGATTTTATAAACTTCTGTCATATCCCCTCTCAGAAGTCTCTTCTCCAAGCTAAAGAGCCCCAACATGTCTAGCATCTCGGGACTTTTCCTAATGTGCAGTTCTACACAAAATGTACAGTTCTAAGCCAGATTTGTGCAGTTCTAATGGGAATTTTGTGCAGTTCTGAATTGGTAGTCAAATGTAGAAAGAAGATGAAGAGAAAACAAATTACTTTATCTTCGAACAAGTTGCAACAAACATCCCCCCCCCCCCCCTTGTGCTACTGTAACCCTCAAAATGCCTTGACTTTTCTCTTGGGCTTGGGGTTCCTACTGGCCTCATCCTCGGAAGTGTCAAGTTCAGCTTCTAAAAAATCACCTTTTAGAATTAACCTCAAGAAAAGACACCATGGAATAGGGTTGCTTCTTGCCTTTTGGCCTGTCAGTTACTTGATGAGGTCACTTATTGATCCAGTACAGTACCACTGGCCTAGGATCCCACATATACAGAGGCAGTATGTTGTGGTAGCCAAAGAGGTAGAGATTCTCAGTGTCTAATTGCATGCTCGACCTGCCTAAAGACTTAAGAATGTTATTGGTGTTGATGAGGCGCTTCACATCTGCACTGTGTGGCTTGGCAGCGAGAATGCGAGCTAGAGCAGTGTTCACAGTTGTGTAATGTTCAGATTGAGCAAACATATGCACCAGGTCTCTGAGAGGCATCCTGCAGACTTCCTCCACATTCTCCATGTCCATGAGCTCACCATACTCAAGACTCATCTTTTCTAGGTCTAAATCTGAGCAAATCAGCATCCGGCTTCAAAGAAGCAAAGGACTTGATAAGGTCCATGCTGTATAGGACTTTTGTGACTGAAAGCTGGGAGAGCAAATGGAGTAGCAGGAACTATTTTGGGGGAGTGCCTGCTACCTCTCGCTACCCCTTGGAATCATCCCTGGGTCTACCAGAAGCAAGAAGAGACAAGTTCTTCCTGCAAAACTCTCCACGTGCTTAAAGTACTTAGAGCCCATTCACACATACATTAAAATGCTGCTTTTCCTAAATGCAGTCAATTTCAAAATGCGTGCACTGTTCACATATGGGTTTATTTAAGTGCATTTTGAAATTGACTGCCTTTAGGAAGCAGCATTTTCACTACACAGCGCCGCATTTCCCCAGCTCCCAGAGAGGGGAAAAGGAGTGGAGTCAGAGCCAGGGAAGCGAGGCGCTGTGTAACTGACATGACACCGACATTTCAATGAGGATTTATGCAGGTCATTTCAAATGTGCGCTTGTAAAGGTAACTTTTGGCTGTCCCTCAATGCGCTTGAAAAACAAATGGGAGAACTGCTAAATAAGCGCATGGAGTCTTTCCCACATCATTCTAATATGCAGGAGAAAGAAAAAAAGCGCTGATTTAATGTATGTGTGAATGTGTTCTCAGTTTCTTCTGATCTCTTCTGCATTAGTGCTATCAAATTCCCAGTTCTGAGGATTTTTTCTCCCCCTCTGTGTAGGCTTCCAAATGTCATGGAATGTGACTCTAAGCAACAAAGTGTACATAGACACAGAAGGAAAATATACAGGTGTGTTGTAGCGGCATGTGCTATGCACACAAATAATAATCACAGACCACTGTGTAGTTCAAATTTTCCTTAGGAAAACCCCTGTAGCATCTCTTCATAGGGAAGCCATTCCATAATCTCTATCATTTTTGTTGCCCTTCTCTGTACCTTCTCTATTTCAGCTATATATATATATATATATATTTAAGATGGGGGGGACTGGAACTGCAGACAATACTCAAGGTGTGGTCACACCATAGATTTATATAGTGGAATTATGATATTTTCAGTTTTATTCTCTATTCCTTTACAAATAATTCCTAAAGTTCTGTCTGCTTTTTTTACCGTGGTCGCACATTGAGCTGAGGATTTCAGTGTATTGTCCAAGGTCCTTTTCCTGAGTGATAATTCCTAACTTAGACCCCATCATTGTGTACATATAGTTTAGATTGTTTTTCCCTATGTGCATCACTTTGTAATTGTCCGCATTAAATTTCAGGTTTTAGGGAAGGCAGGTTGCCTCCTGCCCCCACTTCTGGCATGGCCTTGAGGGAGGGTGGGAGTCCCTGGAGTGGAAATATCCCACCCGGTAATATGGGGGATGGGGTGGGGAGTCTGAGTCTGCCTCTCTTATTCCTGGCCCTAGTGCCCTAGAGGTCACAGCTGCTCCCCTAGGTGGCGCAAACCCAGGCCTAAGGAATATCCGTCACAAAACTCCTCAGGCTCTTCAAATGACTCCCCCACCGCCCTTCCCATTCTCGCTCTCCCCAGAGTCAAGAAGGGGGGGGGGAAAGGCACTCGAAGGACTTCAAGCAGAGCAGGGCTCACAGGGTAAGAAGGAAGATAAGCATAAGGCCCACCTTAAGGGGCAAAAAAAGAGGGCTTTTTTCCCTCCTTCATCTTCCCCACCCCCTCCTCTCACATTCCCTCTCCTTCCAGGCCAGTGAAGAAGGATGAGGTGTTCTCTGATGCTGAGACCAGGAAGCAGGAGTAACCAGTGGGAATTAGATTGTTTGAAGCAGAGCATTATGCGAAACTGCTTGGCCAGGTGGTCTCGATTTCAGAGCTTTCCCTTCCTCCCATGCCCAAGAACCAGGACTCCTCTAAGGAGAACAAAAGGGCTTTTCCTTACCAGGGAGTTGGATGTCTGACCTCCCACTGGTTCAGTTTTATCTAGATGCCATTAAGGAAGAATGGCAGCAGCATTCCAGATTTAAGGAGCCCTACAAGTAGATGATGCACTTTCACTCTGTCCTTAAGTACCCAAGAGGGTGGTTGCCATGTTGGTCCCAAATGTAAGAGATGGAAACAAAGTAGTTCAGATGATATCTTTTAGGGATGGGACTCTGGGCAAAATTTCTGTTTCGGTCAATTTCGGTTTCAGTTCTCATGAATTTCAGTTCTCTTTCAGTTTCGGCACCATCGGATCTTTAGCATTGATTTTTGTACTGGATTTTTAACATTGTGATTTGTCCCCCATTGAAAAAACGCAATGTTAAAAACCCAGTACAAAAATCAGTGCAAAAGATCCGATGGTACCAAAACTGAAAAAGAACTGAAATTTCGGATGAATCAAAAATGGCTATTTTCGTGTACTTTCAGTTTTATCCGAAACAGAAATTTCCATCCCTAATATCTTTTATTGGACCAATTTCTATTGGTGAGAATGTGCAAGCTTTCAAGCCACACCAGGCTCTTCATCAGGCTACAGGCAAGTCAGAAATAAATTTAAGCATTGTAGGCCACCATGGCTGCCCATCATGGTGAGGGGCAGGGCGCAGCACAGGGGCGGGGCCACCCTGGTGGCTCAGCTGTGTGAACATTTGTTCTGTAGACAGACACAAACCTGGCAGTGTCTGCCACAGCTTCCCCTCCCGATATGGACCGGGTTGCCACCGCGGTGCTGTTACTTGTGTCTTCACCCATAGTTTCCATGGGGGCATTTCGTGCACTGAATGAAATACACTACATTTTGGGATTTGCAGGTGTTCTCTTGTATTTTGAATGGTTTTCCTTGGGGGGTGTTGACAGTGGTTGTGGTGGAAACGTGTTGTCAAGTTTTAAGCCTACTGTTCTGGCATGGTCTTGTTCCTGTCGAGGTTGGGCTGTCCTGGGTAGCAGGGAGTTTGCTCCAGATGATCAGTTGTGAGAGGTTCTGGGGTCATTTGAAGGCCAGAAGAGGTGCTTCAGGAAAGGCTTCTCTTAAGGTCTGGTCCCTATCAAGATTGTAGCTGTTTGGTGATGCCACATAAAGGTTCCAGTGTGGAGTGGTAGATGACAACAAGAGGTGTGTACAGAGGGGTTTTTCCATTCTGTATTGTAGCAGATTCTCTCAGGGATTTAGGTAGCTTGTTCTATTAGATGGTCTACTTCTCTGTTGGAATACCCTTGTTTCACGAAAGCAGTTTTTAGCATGGAGAGTTGTGCATCATGGTTCTGCTCTGGGCTGCGGCCAGTCCAGCTCCTGGGTGACACTGCGCTTGACCAGCAGGAGACAGGAATCAAAAAAACTGACTGCGCATGCGCGGGGTCACCCTCTTGCGCAACCCAGTTTCCTTCCTGCCTCCGTGCCGGCAGGAGCAGTTTCACTCTGCTCGGGAGAGCAGGGCTTATTAGTTTTCCTTTTAAAAAAAAAAAAAAAAAAGAGGAAAGAAGAGAGGAAAGGGGGCAAAGGAGTTCTGCCCCGGGAGAGAGACACCGGAGCGGCCGAACCTACGGCAGGATCCTGCGCTCCGCCCAGGCCTCCCTGTCCACGCAGGCTCTCTCCCTTCGCCTTTCCAGCCGCGGGTCCTGCGCTCTGTCCCAGGACCCAAAGCACCAGCAGCATTGGGCCTTTTTCTTGGCGGCCCTGCAAAGGAGCAGACCCCTCCTCCACTGCAGATCGTAGCAGACAGCCGCCATCTTGGCCATGAGGCCCCAGCCCGGAAAGCACCTCACACTGCAGCCAACTGCCGACCAGGCCCCGGTCAGACAGACCCCGCCGCTGCAGCCAGCCACATTCCGGCACCTTTGCGACGAGCCACCCCACGCCAACGGCCCAGAACCACCGCCGCTTCTGCTAGCCCAGCCGCTGCAGCCGCCGCCTCCGTCTCTCCTGCCGGCAGACCGACCCCCATGCAGCATCCCAGATCCGTCCCACTGCCCCAGCTGGGACTGCTCCGGCCTTCTCCCCCACTCCAGAGCAGCACGGGACCCCAACTCAGCATAGCAGTTCCCGCACCACTGCCCAGACCGTCCTTCGACCCCACGGGGTGTCAGGTACAGGGATGGGGGGACAAAAGAAAAAAGCACCCCCAGAGGAGGCACAAGGGGCAAAGGGCCCACAGGGAAAATTAGGGGATCTGCCGCCGCCCATCCTAACTAGGGAAGGGGACCCTCCCAAGGCAGCCCCGGCCAAGGAGCCACCCCCCCCCTCCGCAGGACACAACTGGTGCAATTGCCAAGGCCCTCGCCAGCATCATGGCCTGCC
The DNA here is from genome assembly GCA_003113815.1 of Sphenodon punctatus. Lineage (NCBI taxonomy): Eukaryota > Metazoa > Chordata > Lepidosauria > Sphenodontia > Sphenodontidae > Sphenodon > Sphenodon punctatus. The sequence goes on from QEPC01001847.1 coordinate 258,148, forward strand.
TCAACAGGCTAGAGCACACCCTCCCCATAGAGGGAGGTAAAAGACCCCGGGGAACCGAAGGTGCGCCTGCAGCCAAATGCCCACAACCCAGGGGTAGGGGGGCTGCAGCAGCCAGGGCCACGAGGCTTCTGGCCTTGGGGTCTGAATCAGAGGAAGAGCTCTCCACCTCATCCCCAGTCCCCCACCCCAGGCCACAATCTCGCTCCCTCAGCCCGAGGGAATCTCGGGGGGAGGGGACAGCGACATCTCCCCCTCAAAGGAGGAAGGAGAGCTGGGGGACTCTGAAGGGGAGGGGTCCCAGACACAGAGCCACGCCGCACTGCCCGTTGCCCCCGACCACGGGAGGGAATTCCCAGTCCAGTACTGGGAGGAACTCAAGAAACAGGTGGCTCGCACGCTCCAACTGCAGGAGAGGGCCACAAAGGACCAGCCCCCAGAGTCAGAGGACGAGCAGGAGGCCAGGGCCCATATCCCCAGGGTTCACAAACTTGATAAGGGCCTACCCCTCGACAAGGTCTTCGAGAAGCTAGTATTGAACGATTGGAAACAGCCCACCCGCTCATACAGGCTTCCCAAGCAGCAACAGCAGCTATACGATTTCTCCCAGCGTAGGGGAGCACTCCTCTACCAACCCAAGGTGGATGCAGAAGCAGCCTCCCTAGCTCGTCAAACCCTCTTCCCGACCGAGGAAGACCTTTATCCCAAGGACTCCACGGATAAGGCCAGCAAAGGGGCTATGCGCATGGGATTCGAAGCGACAACCGCGGCCATGAGGATGAACACAGCAACCTCGTACGTCGCGAGAGCCCTCATCTCTTGGTTTCAGGAAGTACAGTATGAGGACATCTCTGAGAAGAAGGCAACAGCCCTCACGTCGCGCATAATGTTAGGAATAGCTTACATAGCCGACGCATCCTCGGACGCGCTAAAAGTTTCCACCAGAGCAGCAGCCTCAGGAGTAGCAGCTCGCAGACGTCTCTGGCTTCGATCATGGGGCGGGGACCACACAGCGAAGAATCTCCTGGTGGACGGCCCCTACAGCGGCCAAAAGCTTTTTGGCACGTACCTAGAGAAGGTATTGGAGGATCATACCAGCAAGGAGAAGCGCACTACTCTCCAGCAGGTGGGTAACAGGAAGCCCTCCTTTCGTCAAGCGCGCTTCACAGGAGACTCGGCGGGGATCAAAAGAGGAAATGCAAAAGGCTCATTCCACAGGCAGAAGCCCAAGGGTAAGCCTGGCTGGCAAGGAAAGAGGAGGTACCACCCACCCCCTCTCAACAGACAGCAAGGGGACTCCAACCAGAGAAAAGAAGAATGACCATCCCATGCGCATCGGAGGCAGGCTTCTGGATTCCTCTCCAGTCTGGGAAGTTTCAGTCTCCGATGCATGGGTAAGGGAGTGCATAGCCCAGGGCTACTCAATAGAGCTCTCCTCCCCTCCTCCAAGCAAGTTCCTTTCCTCGCCAGTCTCGTCCAGACCACAAAAACACCAGGCCATACTCCCAAGAGATTCACCGGTTGCACACCATCGGAGCCATAGAACCAGTGCCGCTGGATCAACAGGGTCAAGGGCTCTACTCCATACTATTCCTCGTACCGAAGAAGTCGGGCGAATGGAGAGCGGTCCTCGACCTCAAACGCCTAAACAGACACGTAAAAAAGCGAAGGTTACGCGTGGAGACCCTGAGGACAATTTGCCAAGCAATCACGAAGGGCGACTGGATGGCCTCCCTCGACCTAAGAGAGCGCTGGTGGCTCACAGACAAGCCGTTCCAACCGGGCTCACCCCTCTCCGAGCCCGCAAAGGTCACAATCACAACGGACACAAGCCTGACTGGGTGGGGAGCCCACTCCCAAGCCTTGAGGGCCCAGGGGAGATGGTCAGCGACGGAAGCAGCCAGCAGCATCAACCTTCTCGAGCTCAGGACCATCAGACTCGCCCTATTAAGTTTCCCGCATGCGCAAAACTCCTCACGGACAACACGACAGCAAAGGCGTACGTGAACAACCAGGGCGGATCGAAGAGCAGGACGCTGCACGCGGAGGCATGCACTCTCCTCACCTGGGCGGAGCTCCATCTACTATCGCTCAGGGCTCTGCACATCAGGGGAGAAGACAACACGGAGGCGGACTGGTTCAGCAGACAATGCCTGGATCCGGGGGAGTGGTCTCTGTGCCCACAGGCCTTCAACCTGATATGCTCAAGACTGGGGTCCCCTCAATGGGATCTGTTCTTATCACCAGCAAATGCAAAGGCCCCCCTGTTTTTCTCCCGAACCAGAGCCCACGGCGCGCAGGGGGTGGACGCCCTCAACTCCCCCTGGCCCCGAACGCTCCTATATGCCTTCCCCCCATTCCCTCTGATAGGGCAGGCATTGGCAAAAGCCAGGACAGAGAGAGCAGTCCTCATCCTGGTGGCTCCATTCTGGCCGAGAAGACCGTAGTTCTCGGACATAGTGGAGCTAGCAGTATCGTCACCCCTGTTCCTTCCACAAACCCCGAACCTTCTGACACAGGGTCCCTTCCAATTTGAGGGTTTGGCCCACCTGAAGCTAGCTGCATGGACATTGAACGCGCAGCGCTAAGGGAACAGGGTTTCTCGGAGGCGCTGATGAGCACTCTCCTAGCCTCCAGAAGGCCTTCCACACGCCGGATCTATCAATCCACGTGGAGGACCTTCAGGGGATGGTGCCAGAGGAAGTCCCTTGACCCAGAACAGGCTCAAATTCCCCAAATCCTGGAGTTTCTGCAGTAGGGACTAAACTGCGGCCTTAAGCCCAATACCCTTGTCAGGCAGGTCTCCGCCCTTGACTCCGTGTTCCTCCCAGCCAAGGGGATCAAGGTAGCAGGTCATCCCCTTATTCGGAGGTTCATGAGGGGAGCCAGGGCCATCTCCCCTCCAGTGATCCACAGGTTCCCCTCCTGGAACCTCAACCTGGTTCTTGGGGCCCTCCAGTCCCACTCATTCGAACCCCTCAAGAGGGTATCACTATTCTTCATGTCCATTAAGATTGCCTTCCTGGTCGCCATTACTTCTGCTCGACGGATGTCAGAACTGGGGGCCCTATCCATAGAGGGCAGGTTCTGCCAATTCCATCGGGACTCGGTGGTGCTGCGGTTGGACCAGGCCTTCCTACCAAAGGTCAGCTCCCTGTTCCACAGAAGTCAGGAGATTATCCTCCCCTCCTTCTGTCCGCAGCCCACGCATCCCAGGGAAAAGGAATGGCATTCGCTGGATGTCAGGCGGGCCCTGTGCATTTACTTAAAGTGCACTGCCACATTCCATTCATCATCGGCCCTATTCGTCAATATACGGCCAGGGATGAAGAGTTCTAAGGTTTCAAAAGCCGTCATTTTCAGGTGGGTGGTGGCCTGCATTACAGAGGCCTATAAGGCAATAGGGAAAGTTCCTCCCCAAACAATCTGGCCACACTCCACCCGGGGAGCTGCCACGTCGGCCGCCTTCGCGGCCAGAGCTTCCTACGAGGAGGTGTGCAGGGCGGCCACGTGGGCCTCCCTGCACACCTTCACAAGGCACTACAAGCTGAACTCTTTCCAGTCGGCAGACGCCTCGTTTGGCAGGCGGGTCCTGCAGGCTGTTCTGCCATAGTGCCGCTGTCTCCCTCCCTACTTCAGGGTACCGCTTGGTTACATCCCAGGAGCTGGACTGGCCATAGCCCAGAGCAGAAAAGGGAACTGGGGCTCTTACCTGTGAGTCCCTGTTCTACTCGGACTAGGCCAGTCCAGCGGCCCTCCCGACAACAGGCGGGTGGGAGGCGTGTCTACATACAGTGCAGCAGATTCTTGGAGTGCATTAACCATGTCTTGAGTGCATTGCAGTTCGTTGGCTGTACTACAACTAAGTTGCGCAAGAGGGTGACCCCGCGCATGCGCAGTCAGTTTCTTTGATTCCTGCCTCCTGCTGGTCAAGCACAGTGGCACCCAGGAGCTGGACTGGCGTAGCCCAAGCAGAACAGGGGCTCACAGGTAAGAGCCCCAGTTCCCTTGTCTGTTCTTCAGAGCAGATTCTGTGGCGCCTGAGTGCTTGGCTGTAGAAAACTGCTTTTGAGTGTGTCTTGGGTGGTTGCTGGATTGGTGGAGGTAAATATGATGGTCTGTTGACTGGTGTCCAGGAAGTTAATGCAGGTATGGGAATATTCTAGGGTTAATTTGATAGGGGTGGTGGTGATTGGTGAAGTTAGAGTGCAATTCTAAGAACAAGTCCAGGTTGTCTGTCCAGATAATGAAAATATCATCTATGTACCTGAGGTATAAGAATGGTTTGGTGGCGCATTTCTCCAGGTATTCTTCTTCAAGGTGGCCCATATAACAGTTGGCATGTTGGGGAGCTGTTTTTGTGCCCGTAGCCGGTCCATGTATCAGGAGCAGCTGGTTAGTTTACCAAAGGTAGACACAACAGTAGAGCTGAGATGAGAATGACTGTTCCCGTATCATCAAGAAATACCTACCTTTCGGGAGCACTTGTGAAAGTTCATCAGTATTTCCTTGCTATCCAGTGAATCTGTGCTTCTGCTGTTGTCAAGATTGGCATCTGTGATTGTCTGCCATTTTTGGGGTAATTTTCTGTATTTTCTGGTAATTTCCAGTATTTTTGCCAGTTACCAATGTTTTCATCAGTTTTCAGCATTTTACATTAGTTTCCAGCATGCAGAAAACAGGAGCTAGCCCTTGAAATACACCAATCAAAACACAGTTTACAAGGAGCCAAAACAAAGACCAACAAGGGAAATTATGTAAGTTACATAGTGAACTTGTAATCGTACAAAAGCTAGCATAAGCAGCATTACATGGTGTGTGGGCTGCTCCTGCCTGGGAAGAATTAGTAGAAGTACCAAAAACAGCAATTACCGAATGGGAGCTATCGAAAGGTTTCCTCATCACGCGAGCACAGGTGAATGGTCTGTTTCTGAGAGAAACAGTTTTCATTGCAATTGCTTGATTCAGCACTATGCAGCAGCAGCTAATCTAGCTAAGTCCGCTTCTCTGCCAGCTGAAGGGGAGGGCTATCCAAAGGGCCCATTAGACAGGAAGGTAGGTATTACCCTCAGTAATAACGTTGAAGCATCTTCACTAGCTCTTCAGGCCTCAGCCTCAAGTGTCAGCAGAGCAGTTTTTCTATGGGACCCTCCCTTAGAGAAGACAGAGGCAAAGGAGTTGAAAGACAGCTTCAAGAAGCTCTCCGTCTTAGAGGCTATGCCTTTGATGTCATCTTGAACAACCTACAGCTGTATGCTGAAGCTATGGCGATGAACATAGTAGCTCAACATTCCATCTGGCTTCAACCATGGAAGATAGACCTACCTTCTAAGTGTGTTCTGTCTGGAGCTCGTTGTCAAGGTGGCACGCTTTTCAGGTAAGCAATGAGAAATGCTCTTCCTGCCAAGCAGGGAAAGCAGAAATCCCACAAAAGCAGCACCTAGGAGTTCTTTTTGCCCTCGTCCCTGCTTTTGGGGCCAAAGTAGTCATTGGCAGCGTAGGGAGCAGCCAGGTACAGGTGGAAAAAGCTAATGGGTCCTCAGAACCAGTTCAGCTTCAGAAAAAACCCCCTCCATTCTGCCTCCAACAGGCCAGTCCAATAGTCCATCTGACTAGCAATGCCCCCTCTCCTTTGTAGCCCTAAGTTTTGGTCCTGGGAAAAGTTTGGACCAAATGTCAGGATCTTATTACTTTGGTTCTCTTGTATCTGACTACTCCACTAGGAGAGAAATCCTTTTCTTAACGAATTGCAATAAAATCAGAGACTCGAATCTTAGGCCACTTTCAGACATCCCCCCACTCCGTGCATATTCTGGCAGCGGGAGGGAATGCACAGCCAGGATATGCACGGGGATTGGTTGGTCTGAAAGCCACACACACACACACATGGCTTTGCCAGCAGACATGCATAGGGATGCAGAGGTCGATTTCCTGCTCTGCATCCCTGCACGTGTCTGCCGACCAAAGCCGCGCGGGGGGAGGGGAGGCTTTCAGACCAGCCGATCCCTGCGCATATCCTGGCTGTACATTTCCCCCCCGCCACCAGAATATGCGTGGGGAGAAGGTCTGAAAGCAGCCTTAGTTACTTAGATTTACTGTAAAAGTACATAACAGAAATAAAGGGTTTCAAAAGAGACTTAGGATATTAAGTTCAAAAGAAGATAGTTCTTAGATTAAGATAGAGAAGTGATTCTTTGCAAAGAATATATGTGGATCAGCCAACAGAATCTTCGAGATGCTGCTCACTGAACAAAGATGTACAGCAAGAATCGGGTTTATATAGAACTCTTGTCAGCAAAAGAATGTATGACCTAACACAAGAATGTAAAATAACATTCAACTGTACCAGTTATGTTCCAGTATGTAAAAGGTCTTAAATGTGCTGAGACTACTACAGCAGTTAACAAACTAGGGCAAAAAGCATCAAAGATGATCTAAGCAGAAAACAACTTGGAGCATGTTACATACAGCTGATCTCAGCATACTACACCTTGGAACCTCCGATTGTGGGAGGCTACAACACTTTGTAGACCAGTGGGTGACATTGTGCTGGCGGACTTCAACATCCATGCCTAGGCAAGATTGCATGGGGTGGTGTAGGAATTCATGGCTGCCATGGCAATCATGGGGCTGTCCCAGGGAGTGAGGGGCCGGACACATGAGGCGGGGGGGGGGCATACTGTGGACTTGGTTTTCTGCACTGACCTTGAGGCAGGGGGTCTGTTGATTGGAGGTGTTGTGTGTTCACCTTTGCCGTGGTCAGACCATTACCTCCTGTGGGCTCTCATCCTGATGTGTCTACCTGTCTGCAGGGGAGGGCCCATTAGGATGGTCCACCCCCGGACACTCACGGAACTGGATGGATTCCAGAATGCTCTGGAGGTTTTGCCTAGAGATCTCGACAGCTGCTCCATCGATGACCTCGTGGCCTTTTGGAACAGTTGGCTGGCAGGGGTCATCAATCGGGCGGCTCCTAGGCAACCGCTTCCAGCATTTAGCCATCGCAGGTCAGTGTGGTTCACGGAGGATCTGGGGCCATTGAAGTGCGAGGGAAGGCGGTTGGAGTGACGGTGGTGCCATACCCAAGATTATTGGTTGCGACATAGAGCATTTTTAAGATTCTATGCCGTGGCTGTGCGGGCAGCAAAGCAGTAGTTCTTTGCTGCTCTCATAGTGTCCGCTCAGTCGCATCCAGCAGAGCTGTTGCAGGTGGTGCAGGGTTTGGTCAGTCCAGCCTGTCTCCACCTGGAACCAGATTTGTCCAAGTCCCACTGAGACATGTTTTTTGGCATATTTTGTGGGCAAAATTGTTCACCTTGAGCAGGATTCCGACTCCGCCATTTCAGAAACAATAGCAGAGCCAGAAGTTAGGACTGCCCTTCCTGGTCTGAGTTTGTGGGATGAATTTAAATCGGTGACATCTGCTGAGGCGGTCGATGTGCGGGGTCTGTGCTGGTTACAACTTGGGAACTAGATCCTTGCCCGTCCTGGTTGGTTAAGGCCACCAGGGAGACAGTGGGGCTCAGTGCGTCCCTGTGGGAAGGGAAGGTGTCAGACTGCCTCAAGGAGGCTGTGGTCAGACCCCGTCTCAAAAAATGATCACTTGACAGTGGAGCTTCAGTGAGTTACCGACCTGTCTCTAACCTTCCCTTTTTAGGGAAGGTTGTTGAATGGGTAATGGCCTGGCAGCTGCAGGCATGCCTTGATCACACCAGTTTTCTAGACCCCACACCATCTGACTTTCAGCTGGGTTACAGCACAGAGACCACACTTGTAGCCTTGGTCAGTGATCTCCTTGTAGAACTAGATAATGGTCGTATGACCCTTTTGGTTCTACTGGATCTATCAGCGGTGTTTGATACAGTTAATCACGAGATGTTGGTGACTCGCCTGCAGGACCTGGATGAGGTGGACGGCACCGTCTTACAGCAGTTCAGCTCCTACCTGGCAGGAAGATCTCAGTGGGTGGTGTTAGGGGACTGTACATCGTCCCCTGGTGATCTCTGTGGGATGCTGCAGGGTTCCGTTCTGTCCCCTCTCCTATTCAATGTATACATGCAGCCGCTTGGGGCGGTCGTACATTGGTGAGTGCGATGTCATCAATACGCAGATGATACCCAACTGTATATATCTTTTTCATCTGACCCAGGCCCTATGGTTTCAGTGGTATCTTGATGCTTGGCCACTATGGGGGACTGGATGAGGTTGAGCCGATAGGAACTCAAACCTGACAAGACAGAGGTGATGGTAGGTGGGGTTGGTGTTCTGGGGGAGGGGAAAACCCCCATTATTGGGGGAGTCCATCTTCCATTGGTTCCATCTGTGTGGAGCCTTGGGGTGCTCCCGGATCCGCAGCTGCATCCAAGGGAAGAGAGCCCCAACAGCCCAGGGTGGGATCAGAAAACAGCCCAACAATCTCAGGTAACAGGTTCCTGGGGGGACCAAGGAGAGAGACCCCCGATCCCCAACAGGAGTGGCGTGGGATGATAAGAGAACACCCCAACATCAGGTTCCAGGGAGATGGGTCTAGCCAGTAAGTAACGGGGGAATATTGTGAGATTTGGGCCTTTTTCACACAACTGACTTAGAGCAGGTGAAGAAAACACAGGGCTCAGCTTATTTTGCCAGCAAGTTGTGTGAAGGAGATTTGCAGTGTGAGCTGATAGACTTCATTTGCATAAGTCTGCTTGTGCAAAAGCCCTTCACACAACTTACTCACAGCAGAAAAAGACAGTGCAGCCTGTGATTTGTTTTTCCTCCCCTACAGTCAGATGACTGTGAAAGAAACCTTTATAGCTTTATCCTACCACCCGTACTCATGCTGAGTATCACCCAACTAACTCATTCAGCAGAACTTGCCGAGAATTCGTCTGTGGACCAAGGGGGCGGGGAAGACACGCACACAGGGTTGCAGGTAGTGAAGGCAGTCTGGGGGGTACAGGGCCTGGGGGGGCAGCCTGGGGAGGGTTCAGGGAGTACAGACTGCCTGGGGAGGATGCAGGGACTGGGGGGCAGCCTGGGGCCAGGGGGGTGTAGGTAGTTGGGAACAGTCTGGGGGGTGCAGGGAGTGAAAGGGTACCCTGTTGGGTGCAAGGAGTGGGTGACAGTCTGTAGCTTCCATTTACACCCTGAGCACCCTGCTGCCCACCGCCACCTTCCTCTGCTAGCTCCAGGATGTCTCCATGCCCCCAGGAACGCAGTTGAAGCAACCAAAGTGGGAGGAGCCGTGGTTTTAAGAGCAGGGGGAAACAAATGCCTCAATCCCACCCAACCTTGACCCAGAGTACTTTGTGCAGCAGCTCTCTGCTCCGTGCACATTTCAGTGGGAAGAAGAGTGCTGGGCGAGGGGGAATAACTAATGGACATCTGAATGGAGTCGCTTTTGGCTCTATTGATTTAATTTATAGGGCAAAGGTGTATGAGTGGAGGGAAGGGAGTGGGGAAACAGGCCCCCACACAACAGGAGATCAGGTTCTAGGAGGAAGGGAGAGAAAACCAAGGGGGGAGAGCGGGACAGATAGGAGGTGGAGGAGATAGCAAACAAACTACCCTCAGGGAGCCATCTGGGTCTGGTCTTGAGATGCTGGGAGAGTCCTCCCAACCCACGACCGGACCGGACTAGACTGCGCCCAGTCCCAGGATGAGAGAACTCCTTCGGTTGCTACTTGCTCCTCCTGACAGTCACTCTCTGTCAAGCAGACTTGCTTCGACAGCGGGAGTGGAGCCCCTGACCCCTTACCAAGCAGGCCAGCACATTCCACTCGGAGGCTGGACAGTTTACCGCACCTGCTGCATGTTGCCTTTTCTCGTTGCCTCTCCAGTCTCCTCTCCACCACGAGAACAGACCCATTCTCCCCATTTTCTCGCTGTGGCCCCGCAGGGAGGGGAAGGGGGCAAATTCCGGACAACACATGGTCTGGTTCCCATCCCATTCCGGACAGTCCACGTTGTCTCAAATAGAGGAATGTCTGGGATAAATACTGGACATATGGCCACCCTACCTGAGGGTGATGTTGGACATCAACTTAGATCAGGTTTTCCTGTCAGAAGAAAGATAATGAAGCTACTGACCTGGATCGATCAACTCCAAAGCAAGACCCAGTTGGATCTGATGTTCCTGGCCCAGGTGCTCGGCAGCCTAGTTTGCTGCTTGGATGCAGTGGGCTGGAGCAGGTTACATCTGCATCCACTAGAATAGGCCCTTTGACCTTCCCAGCAAGAGATTGCAGCCTCCATGTATCTGCCAATCACAGTTCCTTGAAAGGTGAAGGACAGTCTCCAATGGTGGTCAGCTCTGACCAGGCTTTCACAAGGAATGCCTCTTAGAGACCAATAGAAGCTGATTTTGACCACAGATGCCAGCAGCTGGGGTGCAGAGTTCACTTTGCTCACAAATCAGCTCGGGGTCCATGGACACAAGAGGAGGTGTCCTGCCACATGAACCCCTAGAACTGAAAGCCATTCACCTAGCTCTGCTTCGCTTCTGAGTTGAAAGGGGGATGTATCCTTGTGCATACAGGCAGCACGATTGCTAGCCTCAATCAAGGTGGTGTGTATTGTGAGTTCCCTGAATATCCAAGCAGACTTGCTTAGCTGTCAGGAACTAGATATTGAGGGAATGGTCCATGTTGGCAGTGCTCCAGAACTTTGAGAGTCATTTTGGTCCACCAGTGTTGTACCTCTTTGCATAGAGTCATGATCACACAGTCTCCAAGTTTATTTCCAGGTTAAACAACCCGGGAGCAGTGGGCCTGGATGCTCTTTCAGGGGTGGCCATGGGGGCGTCTTTAAGCATTCTCTCCCTTTCCCCTCATTCCTTGAGTAATTCAAAATACCAGAGAGAGGAGATTGTGTGATCCTGGTGGCACCACACTGTCAAAGAAGACCCTGGTTCTCTGATATCAACATGGCAGCGACAGGCCTACTGTGTCTCACTGCAAGTTCAAATATCCTATCCCAGGCCAGGGACTGGTTCTTCATCCAGACCCATGGCTGTTGAAAGGGCTCTATTGACCGCCTTTGGTTACTCTGGTAATCTCTTGAATACTTTGTTATCATCTCACAGATCTTTGACCAACAAGGTATTTAATTATTTAGTTAGTTAGTTAGTTAGTTATACTGCGATTTCTATGACGCCCCCTTCTGCGCCTGGCAGGTTGGGTCAGCTCACAACAAAAACAACAATAAAAACAACAATAAAAACAAACATTCAAATAAATAACAAAATACAAAAATATAAAAAATAGCAATAAAAACAACAAAGAAGAGTCCATAAAAAAACATAAAAACATCCCCACCCTAACCCACTACCATCTTCCTCGCCAAAAGCCTGGCAAAACAGCCAGGTCTTACAGCAGCGTCTGGAGGGGAGATCCAGGGACAAACGGGCCTCAACCAGCAGGGAGTTCCACAGCCGTGGTGCCGCCAACACAAACACTCCCTCATTTGTGGCCCTCTGCCTCACATGGGGGAACGCTAACAGGGCATCCCCAGCTGACCGTAGGACTCGATCCAGGACCTGGGGGGTGAGGCGGTCCCACAGATAGACTGAGCCCAGACTGTTGAGGGTGCAACGCTAGCAAAGTTCATACGCTGGTGCAGGACTGCCAGTGCGGGGGTATTGGAAGTCCTGCTGTTTCTTCAGGAAGTGGGGTCTCAAAATGGGTCTCAAGGCTAATACTGTTTCATGTATTATCTGCTGTGGAGTCCAGCCTTCCTTGTCCTCACACCTAGGGGATTCCTCAAGGCAGCACAGCTCACCTGCCCACTGTTTAGCTTCAGGTTTTCCACATGGAGGCTGAACGTCATCCTCAAGGCTTTGATGCACCCACCTTTAGAACTGCTTCTGCAGATGTTGCTGTTCTTTTTAACAGTTAAGACAACGTTCCTGGTGTCCATGAACTCGGCTTGCAGAGTCTCATAGTCGAGGTCTCTTTCTTCTGACTCAGAACTGTGCATTTTTCACAAAGATGGGGTAGTCCTGAGGTTAGATCCCGCATTCATACAGAAAGTCAAGTCGAGATTTAATAGGGATCTAGAACAGAATCTGCCCTCTTTTTGTCCCAGTCTCCAGCACCCAGAGAGAGAGAAGATTAGGTGTCAGGATAGATTAGGTGTCAGGAGGGCATTCAAAATTTACCTGGAATAGGTATAGCCACTTCAGAATTAATTCTGCCCTGTTCTGGGCTAGAAGAAAGGGTTAAAAGGTTTCAAAAAGTACTCTAGCTAGATGGTTCAGCACCTGCATAATGAAGACTTACAAGGCCTTGCAGGTGGTTCCTCCTATGGGAATTGTTGCACATTCTCTTGGGGCAGCTATTATTTCAGTGCCTCCTGGGTAGGGCATCAGTGGAGGAAATCTGCAGAGTGATCACCTGGTCCTCTGCTTATTCCTTTATGTGTCACTACAGGGAGGAGACTCTAGCATCCACTGAAGTGGCTTTTGTCCATTGGGTGCTTCAGAAAGTCATGACTTAGTGCAGTTTGGAACTGGACCCACCTGGGGCAAGACTGTTTCTTTTTTGGACTGGTGGGAATCCACCCTCCCTTGGAAAGGCGCTGCTTGGGGACTTCCCATCAGTTCTGACTGTCCACCCTGCGGGGGTGAGAGAGGGAGAGAGAGATTTCCTTACCTGTGACTTTCCATTCTTTTGAAGCAGGGTGTATAGTCAGTCCCACCCATGTTAGCTTCCACTTCTGAGAATCAAATAGGAGTTTTGAGTAGAGTTTGGGGGCTTCTTCCCAACTCCCTTTTTCCGCCTGTGTCTGTTTTTTCAATCTCTATCTTTTTAAAAAAAAATTCTTTTCAGATTAGTTTTCGAAGTTAGCTTTGGCAGTCATGTCCTGGGGAGCTGGTGCAGGGGTATGCTCCTCCCGCTAGCAGTGGCTGTCAGTTCTGTCAATCATTTGGATCCTGCCTACTGCTGAGTGAGTAGAAACATAACCCATCAGTTGTAACTGTCCACCCTGCTTCAAGAGAAGAACAGAAATTCACAGGTAAGGAAGTTTCTCTTTCTGTCACATTAATTTAGATCTCATGGCCTATAGATATGTGATGTGCTAAATTATATTGTAATAACACAATTGCTGGGTAGCCCATGAACAGGGCACAGCCATCAGCATGTGAAAGTTCTAAACAATAAAAATGATGCGTATTTCTTGCCTATAGGCTCCATGAGGCAACAGATTACCCCTGGAGACCTTCTCTTACCCCATTTGAATTTCAGAAGTTGCTTTATAACTTGACATCTATCAAGATCCGTGGAACCTACAATGAGAGAAGTAAGTCATTGCACTGCATGGGAGAGCAGGCAGAAGAATGAGGCAGGGGATGACATGCACACTAACTTTATAAAGAAAGGAGTAATTATGCCACTACTGCAGAGTGGCTGACAGACCTATTCCACAACCAAGTTATGCATGCTTCAGGGAGGGTTGTTGTCACAGAGATTGAGATTTTCTGCCTCTCAATCCTTGCCTCCACTACTTCTGCAAGGGTGAGAGTTTTATTGCTGCCATCTTACCCCTTACATTCATGACCACTGCTCCCTCTTTATTTTCATTGTAATCCATGCCTATTTGCATTGCTTTTTTGCTATGAGAAAGTGTCAGTGACACGTAGACCTGATTGGTTTTTTTTGTGTTTTTTTTGTTTTTTTTGTTTTTTTAAAGAGTAGGATCATACCAATCTCCTTTCAGAATTCTGAAGGAACTGGCACTTTCATGCTGGAAACCTTTAACACAGCATTCACAGTCTTTTTGCTTGTTACCCCATTTTGAGACTTAAATGTAACCCTGTGATCCCAGCCAGCAACAAAGACAATGGAAAGTACATCCAATCGGATCATGATCCCACTTGGGATCCTGAGCCACTATTGGGGAGTCACTGCTTTAACATACATATACCAGGAATTTGCTGCTATTACACTTGCAATTTAACAAAAAGAGTAATAAAACCATTAAACTATGGGGAAGATATGTGTTCCAGCTGGTTAGGGCTTTATCCTAAAAGTCTTCCATGTGCAGAATTTAAATTTATTTAAGTGGGACTAGTGCATGTGGGAATAGGCCCTAATTAGTGACAAAAGATTGATTACCTCATATGCTGATGTGGAAATAAAAGATTCCATGCTAAAATGGAGGTGATCATAAGGAGAATTGTAGAACTACAGGAATTTGAGTTTTTTACAGAGAAAAATGCAGAAAGTTTGCAACGTGTGTTACGTTGTTAACATTTCAGTCTCTGCTTATATGCAGGACACCTGGGTTTCTGTTTCGAGTTCTTGAATTGCTAACCAATGCAAACATCCTTACATCAACATATAAACCATAAAAATTAATTACTCTACACCTGAAGCAGAATTCTGTCTTGCAAGAATGACTAGAGTGTGTGTAACCTTACTTAAATAGTTAGATTAGAAGGGAGAAACCAAAAAGGAGAAGTATGTAGAAGGCTCTCTTTAGTTTGTTCCTGTGAGAATATATTACTACATACGTTTTAGGGATGGATTTAGAAGTCTGTCCCTGATCTGTCCTTTTAATAGTGAAGAATAGGAACTATTGTTGGCTACTGAGTGACTTGCATATACACAAGATGTATGTTTCTTTGTTTGTCAAGATGTATTTTCACAAATTATGTGCTTTACACCCTGCTATGCTTTGCATAGGAATGGGTGTTTGGCAAGCTGCCATTTCTGCTTCCTTGTGTGTGTCACACAGAGGAAGCTGCCTGATTTGATTTCTGACCTTTGCACTCTGGGCTCCCTTGTGATCTCACATCAGCCAAAGCAACTACTGAGCACTTTATTGTAGTAGTAGCAAATTGTCGCCTTTGAGAATGTATACCTGATGCTGTGCACATTGCTTCTTCTGCCCTTTCTATTAATGTATTGAACAGGGCTCAGATCATAGCCTTCTTGACACACATGGATAATTAAGCTGTTTTTCCAAAATCTTTCCAGGTGCTGGATATCTGGATGATGTCACTATTGTTAGCGCTCGTCCTGGACCTGGAATTCCTGCATACTGGGTGGAAAGCTGTACTTGCCCAACAGGATACTTGGGACAGTTCTGTGAAAGCTGTGCCCCAGGTTATAGGAGGGAGACATCTCACCTTGGGCCCTACAGTCCATGTGTGCCATGTACCTGCAACAGGCATAGTGAGACCTGTGATCCAGAGACTGGTAAGAAAAACTTGAGTAGTGGAATGGAGGGCAACAAGAGGTATTGGTGTCTTTTTTTTGTTTTGGATACAATTAGTAGGTGTGGAGGCAGTGAATGGGAAAAAAATACATATCCTGTATCTTTCTTCCCCTCTCTCCTTCTCCCCAACCCACAAAACAGGTGGATGCAACTGCAGGGATAACACAGCAGGTCCTCACTGTGAGAAGTGCAGTGATGGCTATTATGGAGATGCAACTGCAGGCACGTCCTCTGACTGTCGGCCATGTCCATGTCCAGGGGGCTCAAGCTGTGCCATAGTGCCCAAGACTAAGGAGGTGGTATGCACCAACTGTCCTGCTGGAATCACAGGTACATTTTCCATTTAGAGCTTCAGTATACTATCTGCTTGTATTCTGTTTATAAGAGGTCTGTTGATCCTACATGATGAAGGGAATGAGACAGAATCAATGGCATCTGTATTTTTCAGTTAAAGTATTGCTTTGGAACATGGCATTTTTCAGTAAACGTTTAAGTAGTACTTTGAAATAAGTGACATGCTCAGCATTACTGCAGTTCCTGGGATTCTGAAATGGGGAGGGGGGGGGGGGGGGGGGAGACGAAGGAAGGGGAGGGGGGGGGGGAGTAAGATTTCTCTTTCCTTAGTGAAGAAACTAAAGCTTTACTTGAACAAGTTCTGAAAATGCTTCTGATACAAGGGCCAAGAAATTTTTCTGGGATAAAGAGTTTCTATCCCATCTCGGATAAGAGTTTCTCAGCAAACACCAGTTTCCTTTCACATAGTAAATCCATTAACTATATGAGAATATGTAACCTTTTTAAAAAAGTGCTGTTTGTCTATAATGGCCAAATAAAAGTAGTAAGTATCAGACTGCTCATCTGAATTTAGCCTTAAGGATGTCAAAAGTATCCCTGTAAAAGGAGAATTCGTTTCACTTACCTGTAAATTCTCCTTTTGAGTGTCTACCTGAACAGCAGTCCTGCAAAGGGTCATTCCCTGATGGTGTCAGCAGGAGGCAGAGATCAAGTAAAACTGGATCCGGATACTAGGAGATGACCCTGCCCCGGAACTTCCAGTATGAGTAGCTTCCAGAGCAAAAGAGTAATGAGGCCCCAAATCAAGCCCAGACAAATTAGAAATCACCACTTTATTTCCAATGAACGCAAACTATACAGCAATTTAAAAAACTATTATTATTATACATACATGCCCCTATTGACAAACATTTCATCATAACAAGCCAAGCCCCATGGACTCCTGATCCTGTCCCCGTGACCTGGACCCTAGAGAGGGTCCCTCTCAGGGAGGAAACAGACTGTTGTGCAGGTAGATGCTCAGAAGGAGAATTCACAGTTGTGTGAAACCAATTCTCCTTTCTATGAGTGTTGATATGTGCACAGCAGTCCTACAAAGGGACATACCAAAGCAGTACTTCTCAATAGGGTGGGGTCACGAGGAGCAGATGGTCAGGGACACTACTGAATTCCAGCCTGGAGAACTCTCCTTCCAAAGTCTGCTTCGACTTACGCTGGAGAGTGAATGTTATGTCTCGTGAAAGTGTAGAGCGAGGCCCAAGTGGCCACTTTACTTATCTCCCCGTAAGGAGCCTGCACTCTCCATGATGTAGAGGCAGCCATACTTCTGAGAGAATGGGCTTTAACTTGTCCTGGGGGGTCCAGGCCCCCTCGCCTTACAGGCCTCGGTTATACACCTCTGAATCCAGCAAGTAATAGCATGTCTGGGTACTCTAGAGTACCTTGCCGAATACCATATACCACAAAAAGAGTTGTGGACTTGTTGAATGTGGCGGCCCTATCCATATAGATGTGCAAGGCCCTACATACGTTGAGCCTGTGCCACTCCTTCTTAGCAGAAGACAAGTTAGGGGGTAAAACAACTTCCTGCACCCTGTGGGACGTGGACTTCACCTTGGGGATGAAGGTTGGCTCTAGCCACAGAACCACCCTATCCTCATGGAACCTGCACAGCACTGGGTCCACAGAGAGAGCTCCCAGTTCTGATGCCCTTCTGGTTGAGGTCATGCCTATCAGAAAAACCACCTTGTATGATAAAATGGGGAGCAGGTCCTCAGAGAGGGGCTCAAACAGTGCCCAGGCCAAGGCCTGGAGCACTAAGTTGAGGTCCCCAGAAGAAAACCTGTGCATCACTGGAGGAGATCTATGCTTCACTGCTTTGAGGAAACGTTTAATGTGGGGGTAAGACTCTGAATTCAGCCGCGTGGAGTACCTCAGCACCGCTGAAATAGCAGCCATCTGCCTCACTAGACTGCTGTGGTGTAAGCCCAAGCTCAAGCCCTCTTGCAGGAACCTCAGCAGTTCTGGCACTGGACATTCCAGTGGGTTTATCCCCGCCCGAGAACACCAGCTTCCAAAATACCTCCACACCACAGAGTATATCCTGTTGTTAGAAGTCCTCCTCGATCCCAGCAGAGTGCTGGTGAACTCTGGGGAGTAACTCAGAGCCTCTAATTGGCGGTGTTCAGCCTCCAGCCTGTAGGTTGAGAGAGTCTGGGTTGTGGTACGTTAGAGGACCCTGAACCAGTAGATCTGGTCTCGGTGGGAGCTGTAGTGGAGGAGCTTCCTATAACTGGACTATGTCTGAGAACCAAGGCCATTGGGGCCAGAGAGGGGCTATTAGAATGACTCTGGCTCTCTCCTGCCTCACCTTGGCCAAGGTCCTTGCTAGGAGGGGAAAAGGTGGAAATGCATGCAAGAGAGTCCGCAACATGCCTGAATCAGCGCTTCCGTAGCTTGGGCTCTGGGGACCCTGGTTCTGGAGAAGAAAACCCCTACCTTGTTCTCCTAAGAGGCAAACAAATCTATGGTCGGTACTCCGCATCTCTTGCATACTAGACTGAATATGTCCACCCATTCGTTTGGGTCAAGCTCTCGCCTGCTCAGCCAGTCTGCCTTCATATTCAGAGCTCCCTTCAAAGGGAGCACCCTGATGGATGCTAGTTGGGATGCTTCAAAAGGAGCACCCTGATGGTCTATGCCCATCTAGGCCTCCACCTCTGCCTGCAACCCCCAGGATCTGGACCCCCCTTGTCAGTTGCTGTAAGCTACTGCCAACACATTGTCAGAGTGGACCATTCCATCCAACCCATGTACCCAGGGTTCTGCTTCTCTGAGTGCTAAGTGCACTGCCTTGAGCTCTAGGACATTGATGTTGAGGCTGACCTCTAAAGGGGACCAGGTTTCCTGAAAAATTGGTTCCTCAGGAAGCCCCACCCCACCCTCCATCCCAACAGACACATGTGTGTGGTGAGGACCAGTCTGGGTGGGTCGGCCAAAGGGACACCCTGATGGTATCTGTGCTCCCTCTCCCACCAGTGCAGGGAGGAATAGACCCTTTGGAGTAGAGATGCTTGCCTGTTGCTCTTGCAAGCAATCCAGTCCTGTAGGGGGGTGCAGGAAACTGAGGAATGAACACAGGTGGAAATGTGCCCAGGTGACGAAGCCTATGCAAGATACCATAGACCCCAGAAGGGCTTCCAGAGACGTAACTGAGGCATTGCCAGGCCGTAGCACCTTCCAGACCTGGCCCCTGAGCTTTAACACCCTTTCTTTTGTCAGGAACATATGCCTGGCCTCCGTGTCCAGAATTACCCATAGGTGGTAATTCTCTGGGATGGTTGTAAATGACTCTTGTCCCTGATTATCAGGAACCCGTGTTGCTGTAGCAAGTCTATGGTCAGGGCCAGGTAACGTTGTGCCAGACTCTGGGTGCACGCACGTATCAGGATGTCGTCCAAGTATGCATAGGTGTGTATGCCCTGGGGTCTCATCTCCCAGTATGAGCTGCCAGTACTTTTATAAACGTGTGAGGGGCCGATGATAGCCAAAAGGCAATGCCCTGTTCTGCCAATGCACACCTGTATAACAGAATCTCAAATACTGTCTGTGTGACCAGCACACTGCGATGTGAAGGTAGGCGTCCTTCAAGTTCACAGACAGTAGGTAGTTCCTTGGTGCTAAGAGAGCCGTTATGGACTTGAGTCTCCATTCAAAAGCACTGTTGCTTGAATGCGCGGTTGAGGTGCTGCAGATTGAGGATCGCTCAAGCACCCCCGTTTTTCTTTCGCACTAAGAAGATGGTAGAGTACATACCTCTCCCCTGCTGTTCCACAGGAACCGGCTCTATCACCTGTGCTGTGTGAAGTTGGTGAATGGCAGCTTGCAACTTGTCCTTCTGAGGATCTCTCAAAGGTGTTGAGAGCTTAAAATGTCCTGGCACATGCAATCTGACCTCTATGGAGTAGCCCTTCTCCACTGTTTCCAACACCCATCTGTTGGAGATGGTTGTTCTCCACACCTGCACAAACCTGGTTAGATGCCCGCCCACCACTGGTGTGTTGCTGTGGTTCGGCCCTGGTTTGTCATTGTTGGGACTGGGTGTTCTACTATGGCATGTTCTTGCGTGCGCTGGAGCAACCCGCTGTTTGCCAGTGAAGTCTGGTTACCTGCGTATCCCTTCTCTGGGAGGAGTTGTACCTCTTCCAGATGCTGTAACTGTACTTGGACATCTTGCCATGAAAGGTCTTCATTTGCATGTCTGTCGCTAGACTTTTTTCTTCTTTTCGGTTACATTCTCCCAAGAATTTATCCAGCATCTTCCCAACCAACTTTTGATTGTTGAATGGGCCTGCTGCCAGCAGTGACTAGGAGTGCTGATCCCCTTTCCAGGAGCATATCCACCACTTCCTTGCCACCATGATGGATGCCATGGCCTGTACCATGAGCCGCATGATGTCCAGAGAGGCAGAAGGAAGAACTAAGGAATATTGATTTCAGAATTGCTGCTCTCTCCTTCTTTGGTGCTTCCAAATTCTCCAGCTTGTCCAACCAGCTGCCTTTTTAAAGAAGTTTACTGTGACTGCTTTTAGCTGTCTGAGGTTTGTTTCATTTAATGTAGCTGGTTATTGTCCATAAAGTAGTATTGTTACTACATAATTTGTTAAATGAGTACATATAACTTTCAGTTTCTTCCACAACTTTGTTGTTGCTACATTTCAACACTTTATTGTCCTTTTCCAAGAAGTAACCCTCTTGTCGTCTTGGCTTTATTTACTAGTTATGCAATGACATCTACATAAGATAAGGGGCTTGTCTTCAGATCATCCAGTGCCATGCCCTCTAATCCATCCAACGTTCTAATAGCTAGTTTCAAAACGTGATGAAAAGTAATGGCAATTCCATCTGCCATTTGCTTAATTACTCACCAATTCCGACAGCACTGCATGAGCCTTTATGCTGTAGTGCAAGTTACGGGTAGAGATTTGTCTCTTTAAGTATTGGATGGCTGTAGATCAGCTTGAGGAAATGTGGAATAAGGTGCCACGAACCAGTAGGTCTGAGGAGAAGAAAACTCTGATTGCAAATAAGAGTGGATCAAGCGCATTTAGTCACCTTGGGTAAGTTTGCTTAGTTGTGAGAAATTCTGTCTTTGAATTCAAGCAGTCTGAGCTCACTAGCCTTTGCAGACAAGTGGTTTAGGGCAGTGATTCCCAGATTTGGTGGTGTGTCTCCATGGGACCGTTTAGTTTTAGAGGTGGTACAAAGCTGGTTAGGGCCAGGAGAGAGCAGGCATCAGTGAGCATCAGCAGCCGTCTCCCTGCTAGTCCTCATAGGGCTGCACATGTGCAATCTCTCTCTTCCCAGCCTCATTCTCTATTTTCCTCTTTCCTCCTCTCCCAGGAGAGCCTGTGCTGCACTGCTAGAAAAGCAAAAAGTCTTGCTGTTGTCATGTCTGTGCTGGAACTAGCCAGTACACAGCAGTTCAGCACTTAGTATGTACTTTTTAGCATCTGCTGCCTGCTCAGCATGGGGAGAGAGACAAAAAACAGTGCTGGAAGTCCAGCAAGCAGCAACTGCTGCACCCAGCTGATTTACTTGCAGCGGTACCTGTGAGTAAGTTAAAGACACAACTGCTCTCCATTATAAACAGGAGACTGCTGAAGCCCCGATATTGCGGATACTGTTGGGTAGCCTACAGTTCTGAAAATGTATCCATGCCTTATATTTGTGGGAACCATCATACATGCAAAGTTTGAAGACGATCAGCCAGAAAATAAAAAGTTATAAGTGTTGAAAAGTTAATTGGTTGTGGTCAAAATGTACAGCGTCCCGATGATTTTGAACTGTGAATATCTTCTCCCCCCCCCCCGACGAGTTGAGCCCCCAGACTTCACAGCCTTGTAGTCTGAGATCTCCATCAAGTGATACTGTAGTATGATAGTGCTTGGTGCTGCCAAAAACGAGTTATTAAACATTAGAAAATCAGTTCTGCTGGCTGGCGCATGCACAGTCGAGCAGCCGCTGACTGCCATTTGTGGTGTTAGAAAAAACAGCATAAGGAAAGTTACGTGACTCTACTTTTTAAAATCACATAACTTTAGCAGGAGACAGCTCTGTCACAAAGACTATAAGGTCTAGTCAGTTTCATGTCAATTACTCTCTTGCCTCACTCTACTTTTCACTCTGTATGAAAAGTTGCATGATGTTTTATTCATTCACTCCTTAGGGAGGATTTTGAGCAGATCTCAGGCTTATCTTCCCCCTTCACAACACCAACCCCAAACTTCCCACTTGGAAATTATGTGAATATGGAAAGTTACATGACTTCTATTCATTCACTCCACGGAGAGGATTTTGAGCTATCCATATCTCCCCCCCTCCCCCCCCCGGACGAGTTGAGCCCCCAGACTTCAGAACCCTGGAGTATGAGATCTCCCTCAAGTGCTGCTGTAGTCTGATAGTGTTTGGTCCAGCCAATAAAGAATTATTAAAAATTTAAAATTTAATTCTGGTGGGTAGTGCATGCACAGTAGAGCAGATGCTGGCTGCCAACCGCCACTAAAAAGAAGCGTGATAAATGTTACCTGGCTCAGCTTATAAATAATGTTACATGACTCAAACTGCAGCAGTCAGAAGCCGGCAAGAGTGTAATGGACATGAAATTGACTGGCAATATGAAATTATATTTATTTATTTTAAAAATTTGCTACCCCCACCCCTCCTGCCACAGGCAGCTCTGGGTGGCTTACAATCATAACAAGAATAAAAACAACAGTAAAGCTAAAAACAACTCCTAAAAGGAGGATAAAAATATCCCTCCCCAACCACCACCCTAACCTGCTCCCCCCCACCAAACGCCTGGCGGAACAGCCAGGTCTTACAAATTCTTCAAAAGGAGGGGATATCTGGGGCCAATCAGGCCTCTACCGGAAGGAAGTTCCAGAGCCATGGTGCGGCCACTGAGAATGCCCTCCCCAATGTGGCCCCCTGGAAAACTTGGGGGACCTCGAGAAGGGTACCTCTGGACGACCACAGGGGCTGATCCAGAACCCGGGGAGTGAGGCGGTCCCGCAGATAAGTAGGGCCTAGGCCATTTAGGGCTTTATAGGCAAACACCAACACCTTGAATGGGGCCCAGAAAACTGCCAGCAGCCAGTGCAGAGTACAGAGAACCAGCATCCAATCCAAATATAGTTTATTGTGAAGCCGAAGCTATTACAATCTTTCAGCAAAAAAAATCATTATTAAAAAACATTTATACATAAGAAAATAAAATTTCCCAAAGGAACATAACATACCTAAATCTTCCATATGATACACAAGAAACTAGGTCCCAACAAGGGAGGGTCCAAAATGAAAACATCATCATCCAGAGTCAATCATGTTTAAGCCAACCAAATTCCCCTTTTGAAAAGCAATTTGGATCAGTCGTTAGCCAAAAAAATGGCTTTGCGTCTTCGAATTACAGCCAAACCGAATTGGGCCACTGACCTTGTCACATGAGAATCCTGGGAGTTTAAGAAGACTCGCAAAGAGCCCCTGAGGCCAACTAGGCCAAACGAGGGGTATAGAGTGTCTTACAATTTTTCCTCAAATCAGAGAAAGCAGGGCACTGGAAGAAAATATGCCTAAGAGAATCTGGAACAAGGGGCACACAAGTGGGGCAATACCGTTCCTCCCTTGGAGTCCCTCTATGCCGACCCTCCAAAATCACCGCCGAAAAAGAGTCACATCTAAGAAGCGTAAATGCCCTCTTTTCAGCGGCATCGAGCCAAGTGCACAAGTAGCAATCCTTAAACAGAGAGGGGTCCGGCGGACAGTAATCTAGCACCACTCTTTGTGCCTGTATGAGAGCTTCTTTCGTTTGCAACTCCTGGTCTGCCAGTCTTCTCCTAAGGACTATCTCTGCTAATTTAGGGCCAATGGTCCATAGGTGCTCCCAGGAAAACCTCAGTTTTTTAACTTCCTCTCCTACTGCTAGGTCCCAGTCCTTCAACAACCCATGTGCCACCACTATAGAGAGTAAAGATTTGTCCTGCAGTGGGAAGAGCAGGGTCCTTATCCAGTATCTAAATATCTGGCGGAGAGCAACCTGCTTAAGTGTGGCGCTACAAGATTCAGCTCTCAGTATTACCTGAGGGGTGCCTCTAGGGACTCCCAGAATTGCACGCAGCATAATATGCTCCCGGCAGCCCAGTCCCCAGTCCCACCAGGAGATGGGCCACTGCATTCTGCACCAGCTGCAGTTTCCAAGCTGTCGCCATGGGTAGCCCCACGTAGAGCATGTTCTAGTAGTCCAGTCTGGAGGTGATGAAAGCATGAATGACTGTAGCCAGGTCAGAGTCCGAGACATATGGTTGAAGCCGTTGCACCAGATGTAATAGGCGAAAAGCGCTCCTTACCACAGCCTCCACCTGAACATCCAGGCAGAGCTGTGAATCAAGGAGCACCCCCAGACTCTGCACCTGGGAGACTAGTGGTGGGCAGACCCCATCAATAATATGGGCCACCATCTCCACCATCTTACCTACCAGCATCACCTCCGTCTTGTCAGGATTCAACCTCAGTCGCTTAGCCCTCATCCAGTTCCCCACAGCCACCAAACACTGAGCAAGCATGGAGACTGCTGGGCCTGGGTCTGATGAAAAAGAGAGGTAAACATGCCAAACCCCCTAATCACCTTGCCGAGCGGCTGCATATACACATTGAACAAGAGAGGGGACAAGACAGAACGCTGCGGGACTCCACATGAGAGGTCTCAGTATGATGAAAAATAATCCCCAAGCACCACTTTCTGAGTTCTTCTGGTCAGGAAGGAGCGGAACTGTTGTATGATCCTGCAGGCGTGTCACCAACATCTCGTTATCAATGGTATCAAATGCAGCTGACCGATCTAATAGAATCAACAGGGTCAAACAACCTCGGTCCAGTTCCCGGCGTAAGTCGTCAACCAATGCCATGAGTGCAGTCTCGGAACCATAACCCAGACGAAAACCCAACAGAGGGATCAAGAAAACTGATATGATCAAGATGTTCTTGCGGCTGTCGAACCATTACCCATTCAGTAACCTTCCCTAAAAAGGGAAGGTTAGAAACAGGCCGATGGCTGGAGAGGAAGTAAACGTCAAGCAATGGTTTCTTGAGCAGAGGCTGCACCACTGTCTCCTTGAGACAGTCCGACACTCTCCCCTCCTGAAGGGAGGCATTGACCACCCCAGCCAGCAACAGCCCCATTGTCTCCCGGCAGGACAGCGAGGACGGGCATGGATCTGTTTCACAAGAAGTGGCCCTGACCGCCCCCAGAACATCCACCACATCGGTGGGTGTCACCAACTGGAATTGATCCCATAAACTCAGGGCAGAGCTTCCATAACGTCTGGTTTCCCTAATGTAAGAAGTGTGGCGTCATAGTCATGGTGAATACAAGCGATTTTATCCACAAAATAATCCACAAACATGTCCCAGTGTGCAGTAGATGACTCCACTCCTAGGTGGAGGGAGACTGGACTGACCAGCTCCCACACCACCCGGAAAAGCTCTGCTGGGCGGGATTTTGTGGATGCTATGAGGGTAGCAAAAAACTCCTTCTTTGCTGCCCACCTAGCCACGGCATAGACTCGTAAACTGGCTCTATGATGCAATCTGTCGGCTTCAGCACGCAAATGACACCACCTTCACTCCAACAGTCACCCTTCTCGCTTCAGCAACTGCAGTTCCTCAAAAAACCAAGGAAGTCTACGGTGCTGTCGCTTGGAAAGCAGATGCCTAGGAGCTGTCTGATCAATGGCCCCTGTCAGTAGGGCATTCCATAGCACAATGAGGTTATCAATGAGACAGTCATCAAGGTCAGAGGGGAGCAGTCTGGAACCGCTCTGGTTCCATCAGTCTCCGGGGGCGAGCCATTCTAATTGGTTCTGTGCCTTTCCAGGGGCAGACATATGCCAGGAAAGAGGCCTGCAGGAGGTAATGATCTGTCCATGACAAGGGATCGTTACCTTGACACATGCTAGTGCTTGGTGCAGTGAAAAAGGCGAGCGGTGCTCGGCCTCATCTTCCCCCTTCACAAGACCAACCCCAAACCTCCCATTTGGAAAGTTATGTGACTGAGGGTATTTTCAGACGTGACGGGGCCAATATTGGCCCCATCACGGAATCACCAATTGATCCCCTGCCGGGATCAAAACGGCACAGCCAACAGACATGCCAGCTGATCCCGGCAGGGAATCGGGGGAGGGGCTGCGCAGCCAACGTGCAACTGCACAGTTCCCCCCTCCACTCCCTAGGCTGCCCGCCCCCTGAGAGACGGGCAGGCGCCGCAACCAATGCAGCCGCAGCACCCGGCTGCCCCCAGGCCATTGACCATGGCCCGGAATCAGCAGCGGGCACCGCCGCTGATTCCAGGCCGTGGTCAGGGGACAGACGTGACAATCTCGTTGATCATGGGCAGGAATCTCATTGACCACGCAAATGGCCATGGTCCGGGCAAGAGAGCCATTTGCGTGGTCAATGAGATTCCCGCCCGTGATTCACGGGGGTGAACATCTGGCGGGAATCACCTGTCGGGCCAACAGACGTTACGGTCCCTTGTTCACCATGTGGGTATTCACTGTGGTTGAGCGTGGGATCGTAACGTCTGACTATACCCTATGTCAAGTTACGTGACTCTTATTAATTCACTCTGTGGGGAGGATTTTGCACAGTGGTATGGAAAGTTGCACGCCTTTTATCATGCTGCAACATATGAGTAGTGTTAGAAAATGTTAATATGAGACAGGTGTTTTTAGACATAACATCAACGGGTGTCTGAATGTGTATTTTGACCTTGATATTTATTTATATTTATATGCTGCCCCCATGCCTACGGCATCTTGGGGCAGCTTCCAACATAATATAAAAACAATTTTTAAATATAAAAAAATCTACAATATAATAATTAAAACAAATTTAAAACACCCCCCACAAAAACTAACCCCTTCCCTCCGAAGGCCTGGGCGAACAGCCAACTCTGATAAGTGCAATGCTTTGTTGAACATTGAGAGTAATTTGAGTGACTTGTAGGGACTCCCTGTGAAGAGACGTTGTTGTTCAAGGGTCTGAGCCCTCCGTGATTAAGCTCTCCAACTATTAGAGTAGCGCGACTTCCATTGCACTCCCATTATCACTGCAAATGCCACTCCCCACAACATTCCTTGGGGAGATGTACCATTTTTTGGAAGGGGGAGAGTAAACAAAAAAAAAGTCTCACTACAAACATTCCGCTTACAACATATGAGTCTGCATGCCCTCATCTCTGCTCCCTTACCCCGAGCTCAGTTTTGCAGTACTTGGGGACAGGGGAAGAAACTGAATCCAGGGCCCAGATCCAGGAACCCCGTCCCCCAAAAATGAAAACATTATCTAAAACAAAAAGCCTAGCGGTTTAAAAAAACGTTAAAGGCAGAACCATTTCCAAAACAAAAATATTTCCTCATTTTTTTTCCTCCAAAAAATACATTTTACCCTAACTTAAACTCCAAAAACCATGAAAATTAATTCCAATTCCAATTAACAAAACATACATTACAACAAAAATTAAACGCCAAAAAGCATGGAAATTATTTACAGATTTTCTATCTATATTCCATAATTTGCCATCAACATTAAGGGAAGATAAGTACTTAATTTATTATTATACTTACTTACTCTTACTAAATATTTACCAATAAGTAAACTATCGCGTTATTTCTTTAAAGGTCATTTTATTCTTTATTAGCATAAGTTGCCTATGAAAATTTTTTCACACTGCCTTAACTCTGTCCTTTACATGTATAGAAATTGTATACGCTTTATACAATGAAATGTTGACAGCGTAGATGACTTTATACAATCTGTTGTATACAATGCAATTCTGCACAAAAGGACAGTGTCCATCTTTCTTTCCAAGGGAAGGTAATTGCACTGGAATGGGCTTTTTCTGTTCCTCTGCTTCTTCTCCCACAGGAGAGAAGTCTATGTGTCACTACTGGCACTATATAAATGTTTATAATAATAATAATTAATAATAATATAAGAAGTTCCATACTGGGTTGGATCAGCTGTCCGCCAGCTCTGGTAGTTCAGGAGAATTACATGTACAGGTCATGGAGGTGTGACCCATCACCTGCTAACCACTCACAACTACCTGTAGCCAGGGGTATAAGCTCCAAATAGTAGGCATTTATGGCTCTATCCTCTAAGAATTTATCTTACTTCCATTTGAAGGTGGTTATGCTGCTGGCTTTCACAGCCACCTCTGGTAGTGAGTTCCACAACTGTATTGTCCACTGTGTGAAAAAATAAGTTGTAATAGTGTAGCTCCTCTGAGCCTGTAGGAGCCCTGTTACTGTGCTGCCTAGCAGCTATATGGAAATGAGTTAGTGGGTTTTGTAGCTGAACATGTGCACTTAACTATGCGAATGGTGCGGCATCTTTACCACCAGATAAATGCGCTTGATAGGAAATTTGATAAATTAATTCTGCCGCAGGGAGATACGCAGGCGACCCCACTGGAAGTCAAGGGTCCTAGGCCCCTTGATATAGCAAGGAAGAGGGGGGCGTATAGTAGCAAGGAGGGGCCATATGCCCCTACGGACCCCGGTTTTAGAGTACTCCCATTAACATCTGGTAGGCGGGGAGAGGGGGATTCTGAGGCAGGAGTCGGTTTTGGGTTGTTACCTGAGACAGCGGTATTCACGATTTTACTGCTCCCCTCTGGAAATTTGCCATTCTGGGGTACCCCCTTAGATGTCGCAGAGCATTTGAGAGCCGTCTTTTAGATACCAGTCACAAGAAACGATATTATCAGCATGGGCTCCTTGCACCTGGGACCAGTGAGACCGGCCTGCCGCTGACAAGCCCCGTCGGCCAGAGCGAACTTCCAACTGCTGCTGCGGGTTGCCCCGTTCCTCGGAGCAGCTGGGTGGTGGGAGGAGCCACACTCCCGGGACAAGCCAAAGATCCCCCCGCTTCCCCGGCGGCGCCAGAGGCGTACGCGGGGGCAGAGCGCCTAAGGGATGCGCGTGCAAGGGCGCGCCCTTGTGCACGCTGCCTTAGGCGTCGGGCCGGTGCGGGGGTCGGGTTTGATTTTTGTGTTTGTGTGCTTGTTATTTGACTATTGCCCCCTGGGTTTGAAGTGATTTTGTTTTATTTAATTTCATTTTATATTATTTTTTGTTTTATTATTGGAATTTTTTTATTGCTTCCATGCTCAAGATGGGCAAAAATAAGAAGAAGCAGGGGATGACTACCAGGGTTCGGGCGGGTCAGCTCCAGCTCGAGGACGGTTTTTGTACAGTGCCAGTAGCAAAAGATCCCAAGCAGAAGGCACCCCTTCATCTCCCCGTACATCATTTAGTGGAACCTCCTGTGGTGGGGCGGGTTCCTTTAGATATTTGTACAACCTTGGCCCAAGGTGTCTCTCCCCAGGCTGTCGTGAATCCTGAGGTGGGAGGTATACCTGTTGAATTTCGGCCTAATTATCTAGCTTCGCAGGCCCCCCTGGACTCCTTGCTATCCTGCGCCTTGACCTTCAGGAAACAGGGTGAGAGATGGCATGCTTTGGCTGCAAGGTCTAGGGAAACATCACAGCTTGCAGCTAGGTCTCAGCCCGTCTCTACTGGTGACGTGGCTTGCTTAGTCCAGCCCCGTCTCAAGGAGACCGGGCTTCAAACTTCTGCTGTCTGTGAATCGGAAGAGGCAATTCCTTCACAAATAGAGTTATTGGATTTTGATCACCGGGCTGTGGAGTTGCCTGTTGCCCTTACTGGGATTCCGCCCTCCCCTCAGGGCCCAGTGGATGGGGTTTTGGGGGAGACGCAGTCTTTTGCTGGGTTTACCATGGGGAAGGGGGGATTTCTTAGTGGCTGCTCTGGTTCTCCTATTAAATCAAGTGTTCCCCCCTCTGATAATTTGGAGACACAAGTGCTTTATCAGTTCCAGCAGGTAGAAGAGTCCCTATTAATGTTAAGGGCCCGAATTCAGGGTCTCGAGGCTCACTCTCAGGATATCCTGCAGCAGCTAATTAGGATTGGGGAGTGGATGGATGCATGTGGGGGGAATAGGGCTGGGCCGGCCCCTAGGTGTGTGGATCAGGCAACCCAAACATCCTTTCCTTATAGTTCTGCTTACTCTGGCCCACCAGCCTTAAAGGCTGTTGAGGACCAGAACCTTACCCAGGTGGCAGATGCCTTGGTGTTCACCATCTATCCTCTGCCATCTGGGGTATTGCTGGTTTGGGATTCTAAACCCCGGATAAGCCAGCATATTGCCCATATTTTAGGTTGTCCTTTTTTGTCTTCTCACATTAGTCGGTTTTTTCATTTGCCCACAAGGAGAGGTGTCACACGTATGGTAATTTATTTTCGTACACCAGCCATAGTGGAGAATCTTTTGTCTTATTTTAGTTCTTTTTCTTTATGCGGGATATATATGGTTAACCTCCAATCTAAAAAAGGAATTTTTCCACTTTTGCGTCAATCTTTCCTGAATAAACCGGTTCCCCCGGAGAGAAATTTACATTCCGTCCAGACCCCAAAAAGGAAGACCCTTACCTTGCTGGAGACCCCAATTGATATCAGACCTCCAGTATGGACCCATGAGGGAAACACCACAGCCAAATCTGGCCTTTCCTTGCCTAATGGGCCCTGTAACCTATTGAATATTGGTCCTCCACCAACAATAGGTCATACCTTTCTTGGGTCAGCCTCCTTGGTTAAGTCAGGCCTGTCTCTTCTTAGGGAGAGAGTCTCACAGACTTCCATGGATATGCAATTAACTGATTCAGCTGACGATTTGGTAACAGTGGGATAAAGGTCTGCTTGTGGACCTACATCTGTGCCCCAGTCCCACTGTCCTATTGTCCCTAGCCCCCATTTGCCCAACCACTTTTCTGCAGAAGAACGGGGATTTCCCCCTAGAGGGGCCTCGATTTTTGCAGAAATTATGGCTGCCGATGCCATTTGTAGAACAGCTGTCTTGGGCTATAACGGTTGATTGTGGGTGTTTTTGCCTCCTTTTTTGTACTATTTTATAAGTTTGTGCTAGTAATGAATTAGATTCTTAGTTTTATCCCTCTGTCCCTTTGGCCCTGATAAAGTAGGCTAGAGTAAAAGCTAAGTGTAAGAGTCAAGTGAATTACTATTTTTAGTTTTAGTGCAAGGTATCTTAGCAGATCTGTTAACAGGAAGTGCTTATGTGGTACCTGTTCACTGTTGTGCTTTTACGTTTTATATTTAATGATTGTATGTGATTGTATGTGTTTTGTCTTGTAAACCAATGACCATTGGTCACGCTAATAAATCAATCAATTCTCAGCATGGACCACCTCTGTAGTGCAAAGGGGCGATGGATGATAAGGGTGCAATTTAAATCCCATAGCACAGTTGCTATCATTCTTAAATCTGAGGCCTTTTTGAAGTCTAGAGCGGTTTTTATTGCTAAGGCCTATGAGATCAAGAGTGATTTCTGTGGGGCGTCCAAGGATCCGGGGCCTAATGCTAAAGTTCCACCTAGAAAGAAAGCTGGACAGCCAGAGCAATGTTGGGGGATGTATAGGAGGGGGGAGGTAGTAGGTGAGATTTGAAAATCAAATGACTTACTGGAAATCAAAGCTATGGATAAACCTATTAACTTGATTGATCTTTCAGAGGTGCAGGGGATGGAATGCCAGCCCCAGGAGTCCCCTAGGCCCGTTATTGACATCTCAAAGGAGAAGAGAATGATCTCTTTGCAGACAAAAAGTGTACTGAGGCCCAATCAAGCATCTTATATTAAAAGTATGGGCTTGCTGCATGATAGGCTGGATTTATTACAAAAATCTATCTCCGTTCCTAAGCGGCCAAGGGAGATATCTAGAGTACAGGCCAACACTACCTCTCCTTCCGCATCAACACCAATGGGGACAGCATTCGGCCATCTATGTATTTTACAGGCAACCTCCATTGAAATTATTCATTTGTTGGAGGTAAGTTTCCTGAATTCCACCCAGGGGGCTTTGGATTTGGAGCCACAGTCTACGGTAGTGGGGAGCGAGATTGGCACTAAGTCACCTATTGGAAAGCAGGGGGAGATTGTAGTGGATGGCAGAAAAGATGCTGTAGTAACTGCCAGTTCTACTCCCTATCCCCTGAGTGAAGTTGGGGTTCAGACTTCAGAGGTAACAGCAGCAGAGAGGAGGCTGTTGGAGAGTTCTAGCCAACACCAAAAGGTGAGTCAATTAGAGAATTGACATTTACCACCACCACCACCCCAGTTGGGGGTCGTGACATTTCTCAGTTGGATTATAGCAGATAGGCAGTCTAGTCTCAAAGATCCAGAGTTTATATTTTTTATCAAGGAGTCTGATATTTTACTTTTCCAAGAAACCTGAATGCTGAAATCCTTTAAGATCCAGGGTTTCAGATCCTCTTGCCTAGAGGCAGTGCCCTCTGTAAGAGGGGGTAGACCTAGTGGGGATCTGGCACTATTGGTAAGGGAGGATAAAGGCAAGGAAATAACCTTGGTTGCATCATATTTGGCGTTTTTCACCATTTGGAAAGTCTCACTGGTTCCTAATTTAGATCTGTTGATAACTGCCGCCTATATTCCACCCAGTGCTTCCCCCAACTATGATGCTGAAATATGGACAGTGATGGACAAATTTGTACAGGATGTAATGAACTATCCCCAGGCATCGGTGTTAGTAGGGGGGGATTTCAATTCCAGGCTGGGAAATCCCAGCGGTAATAGGAATGGAGACTCCCTCAGCTCTCCATCTGTTCTTCCGTTTAATAATCTTAGGCAATCTAGAGATGGGAAAGTCTGTTCTAGGGCCCCTAGACTTTTAAAATTCTTTGCCAAATGGAACTGGACAATTTTGAATGGTGCTTTGAATGGTGATTTGGAAGGGAATTTTACCTTTCATTCCCCTTTGGGATCAGGTCTCCGCTTCTTTACTTTTTTTGGTAGTGGATTTGCCTACCATATGACTGAACATTCTCCTTTGGTTCTTACCTTTTGCACCACGGATAAAGTTAGGTGGGCATTCGAGGGTGCTGGGGAGGAACCGGACAGGAAAGACCGGGCTCCTTGTAGAGTTTGGAGGAAATGGACCCCGGAGCTGGAAGGGGCCTGTGTAGACCTGATCAATTCTGAGCTGATGTTGGATCTTTGTCTATCTTTTTTTAGTTCCTCATTAGATAAAATAACTGTTTTTGAAGAAATAGTAAGCACAATGACTCCGCTTCTGTCTGAGGTAAGAAGTAGACAGAAAAGTCCCACGTATCCTAATTGGTTCAATTGGGAATGTAGGAATCTAAGGGCCCAGCTGCGAAAGCTGACTCGGAGGGTGAAACATTATCCTTCCAGAGAAAGTCTCCAAGTTTGTAGATGTGATTACAAGCTTACCCTCTCAGCTAAACAACTGGCCGCGCAAAAACAGGGCTGGAATAAGCTTGTTGTTGCTGCTTAGTCTAACAATTCCTGGTGTTTGGGAATTTGAAGGCAAAAATAGGGGGAATGGTCCAGAATCTACCCAGCCTCTCGGCAAAAGTCTGGGAAGACCACTTTAAGTTATTGTTTTCAAGATCTTCTAACCCAGACATGAAGAGGTGGGTTTTACCCCCAGGGTTGTTGCAGGAATGGCCCCCTGTTACTCACCAGGAGATTGTGGAGCTGATTGCTGTTCTTAAGAGTGGTAAGGCCCTGGGGGAGGGGGAGGGATTTTATTGCCCCGGAACTTCTTAAAATCAAACCCGAGTGGTGGGCGTCTCTACTAGCCCCTCTATTTACTCAGATCAATAATACCAGAGTTATTCCGAAAGCTTGGCACTGTAGTATTACTATCCCCTTTTTTAAGAAAGGTGATCCAGAGAACCCAAAGAATTATAGCCCCATAAGTCTGCTTAGTGTAATTTTGAAAATCTGTTCAAAATATCTTTTGGGTAAATTATCCCAGTGGATCTCTGAATATAATATCCTGGACCCAGAACAAGCGGGCTTCAGAGAGGGGCAGTCAACTTTAGATCAGGTCTATATTGTCTCCCAGCTAATCCACAAATATACAAACGCACATAGGAAATCCTCCCTTTATCTCTGTTTTATCGATTTGCAGACAGCATTCGATTCTATTAACAGGGATAGATTGTGGGGGAAACTGAGCACTACCTCTATGGATTGTCGCCTCCTTTATTTAATAATCCAGCTGTATTCCGGTAATTCTCTGCAAGTCCGTTATGCTCAGGACCAGGAACCTTCAAAGCCCATAAGGGTGGATATAGAAGTTTGCCAGGGGTGCATTCTGGCTCCAGCATTGTTCAATCTATTCCTGAATGACATCATTCCCTGCATACGTAAAGAAAGTTTCCACCCACCTAGGTTGGGCTTAAGGCAGATCCCAATCCTATTCTACATGGATGATACAGTACTACTGTTCACCACCCAGATTGGCCTAAGGAGGGGTGATTTCAGAAGTGACGGGGCCAGTGGTGGTCCTGTCCTGGAATCACCCGGTGATTCCCCGCCGGGATCACACCGGCGCATCCAACAGACGTGTCGGCGGGGAATCGGGGCGGGACCGCATGGTGCAACGTGCAGCCGCATGGCCCCGCCCCCCCACGCTCCCTCACCACCCGCCCCCTAGGGAGACGGGCGGGCGCCTTGGCCAATGCGGCCGCAGCACCCGCCCGCATTGACCACGGCCCAGAATCCTGCCGCAGATTCCAGGCCGTGGTAGCTGTCCAGACGGGACGAGCCCCTTCATCACAGCGGGACCGCCGATCGCGTGGTGAATGTGATTCCCCGCCGCGATTGACGGGGGTGAACATCTGGGGGGGGACTTGCGTTCCCCCCATCAGATGTTACGATACCTTGCTCACCCGGTGGGAATTCACCATGGTTGAGCGTGATCTCATAACGTCTGAAAATACCCAAGGTCTATGGTAGGGTTTGCTGCATATTGCTCCCGGGAGGGTCTTATAATAAACTATGCAAAGACCAAAATATTAGTCTTGGGATCAGCGAAGAGGAAGCTTAGGTGGTTGATGAATTCAAGGGAGATTGAACAAGTCCCCCTTTTTAAATATTTGGGAGTGAATATCGCAGCCAGTTTTCCGACAGACTTGGCATGAAACCCAAGTAATTATTAGTTGCTATTATTCGAAGGGCGGAAGACTAGTTGAACCGGCCCTCCGTCTATTCAGGGCCAAAATCATCCCCAAGATATTATATACCTTTTCAATATGGGGAATGAAATTCCTGGGGCAACTTGAAGGGCTCCAGAACAGGTTTCTGCATACCATTTTGGGTGTCCCCAAGTGTACTCCCCAGGTATTTTTAAGGGCAGAAACGTTCTCTTGTCCGTTGAGATCCCGGGCAGTGGTGGTGATCTTGCACTACTGGTTGAAACTCTCCGCATCTAGTAGAGGAGGAAGCTCACTGATCCAGGAGTTATGGAGGGTCGAGCCCTTTGAAAAATGGGACTCGGGTATTCAAAAGCTCCTCCATAATCTGGGGTTCTCCAAAGAGTATCTTGTCCAAATGTATCATAACAAGGCACGATACTTAATAAAAAGCGGTGTCTGGGAACAGGAGCTTCAACAGGAGGAGTCCCTGTTGAGGGACCAGAAGGTAGCTCCCTCCTTTGCTAGTATATCCCCAGTGAAGAACGACCGTTATTACTTGTTGAACTGGACGGATTGGCAGCAGCAACAGGCTCTAACGCTCTTCCGCTTTCAGTTATTTCCCTCGGCCGTTCTGGAGGACAGGTTTCGGGGGATTCCCCGTACTGAGCGGTTTTGCTTATGCTGTAATTCAGGGCTAATAGAATCTCTCTCTCTCTCATGTGATTTTTGAATGTGCTCGATATTCTTGATGGAGACTGAAGTATTTGAACCTCAGTGTGCTTCATTGTTCCTGCCAGTATGATACATTGTTAAAAAAAAAAAAAAAAAAAATTAGTGGTGTTGATTCAAAACTATCTGTGCAAGTAGCCACTTTTTGTCTACAGGTTTTACGATTTAAAAAGCACCTAACTGATTATCCATATTTGAATTGTTAGTTTGTGTACCTACTTGTATATTTTTCTTAGTTGTTCCATTGTTATATATTCTCTACTGGTAAACATTAATTTTAATTTTAGCGATTATAGGATTGCTTACAGCAGGACATTGATCCTTGGATGTATCTGTTCAGTTTCTTGCCCCAGTGATATATTGTTCTTTTATTATTATTCTTGTTTTACTTCAATTCTATGTTGAGAATTGTAACGGCTTCGGCCACAATAAAGTTGATGATGATGATGATGATGATGATGGCCAGTCATCAGACTTGGAGCATGCCCAATTGAGGCTCAAAAGCCTTCTGGAGCCTAAGTTCTGGCACATGCTCAGTAGGGCCCTAAAAAGCCTTCTGAACTCTGTCTCCAGACATGCTCAGTAAAGCCAGATGGAACTGAACATGGTCAAGGCCTATAAAAAAGACATTTATTCAGCGTCATGATCAGTCTATTACAGTTAGTGATCAACATCATGGGTATGGGAAAAAAATAAAAAATAGTCTACATAAAATCCCTTGTCAGAATGCTTTGCACTTTGACAGAACAGAAACTAAAATAACCTGTTACACAGTTAATCATAAATACAGCCCTTGTTCATCTAAAACATGTCTTCAGGAGGCAGCACTAGCCTGTCCCAACTGTGTCTGTTTGGCCAAGTCCCCAAGCTCCCCTGTCACTTCTCTGGCTCTCCTCTCCTGCTAAGCTTTCCACCACTACCACCGTACAGGCTAGAGCTCCTGCCTCCAAAGTTGCCTCCTTTCATAGGGCTGAAGTTTGAGGACTGGTTGTTGTAACTGCCGAAGTCATTGTAGCTTCCTCCACCGTCGCCACCGAAGTTGCCAAAGATCAGGGCCTATAAAAGGGCCTGAGCTCAGTCTGCTGAGTGTGGCTGTAGGAGAAGCTATCTCCGTTAGCTCCTTCTGCTTCTGGACTGAAGCCTTCTCCAGAGACCCCCTTGGACAACAGAACTCAAACCCTGTGAGGATTAACAGGAGACCAAATAAATCAGGTGGGATCTACTTGGCTTAAGGCCACCAGGACTTTAAAGAAACCCTGAGGGTCTCAGGCTGAGCCCTATGTATTGGTAAAGACTATGTTTTTCGTCCCAAAGGGTCCTAAGGCTAAGAAGGGGCGTAGCCCGATTGAACTGTGCACTGTTGGGGCGTAGGCCTTGGCTATAAGGGTAGGTTGGACGCCAAGGGCAGGAACCCTTGCAAGTGCATGCCACCCCTGTGGGAAGAGAACCAGAGTAAGCTGGAAGGGCGTGGCAGCAGGGGGCTCGCTAATTCCCAAATCAACACCCAGGACGCTAGTGAGGCTTTGGGAACCTCACTGCTACATACATCCTTTTTGTTCTTTTTAAATCTGCTGCCATTTAACTTCAGAGAGTGCACCCTTGTTCTTATATTGTGAGCGAGGGCAAACAACAGTTCCCTATTTGCTCATGCCAGTCATGATTTTATCAACTTTATCATATCCCCCCTTAATTGCCTTTTCTCCAAGCTAAACAGCCGCAACCTGTTGAACCTCTCCTCATATGAAATTTGATCCATCCCTTCGGTCATCCTTGTTGCCCTTCTCTGAACCTTTTCTAGTTCTATTATATCTTTCTTGAGACGGGGCAACCAAAACTGCACACAGTATTCAAGGTGGGACCATACCAAAGATTTATACAGTGGCACTATGATACTTTCCCTTTTATTCCTCTCCTCCTTTTGCAATAATGCCTAGCATTTGGTTTGCCTTTTTGACTGCTTCTGCACACTGAACTGATGTCCTCAAGCAACTATCCACGATGATTCCAAGATCCTTCTCCTGAGCAGTTACACCCAGATTTGAACCTAACATCATGTATGTATAGTGAGGATTATTTTTCCCTATGTGCATCACTTTGCACTTATCAACATTGACTTTCATTTGCCATTTTAGTGCCCATTCACCTAGTCATGCAAGATCCCTCTGCAGTTCTTCATAGTCTTTATCTTGAATAATTTGGTGTCTGTGAATTTAGCCACCTCATTTATCCTTTTTTCCATATCATTAATGAATGTTAAACAGCACTTGTCCCAGTACTGACCCTTGAGGCGCGCGACTGTCTCCCTCTCTTCAATTTGAAAAATTAACATTTATTCCTACCCTTTCTTCCCTGTATTTTAACCAGCTACCGATCTATGACAGGACTCTTCCTTTTATCCTGAGACTACTTAGTTTTCTCAAGAGTCTCTAGTGAGGGACCTTGTCAAAAAAAATTTTTTTTTAATCCACGTATGTTGTATCAACTGGATCACCCCATCCACATGCTTGTTAACATTCTAATAGATTAGTGAGGCCCGACTTCCGTTTTCTAAATTCATGCTGGTTTTTACCCATCAAATCGTGCCTGTCAATAATATGCCTAGCAATTCCGTTTTTAACAATGATCTCCACCAGTTTGCCTGGTACCAATATCAGGCTTACTGGTCTGTAGTTTCCAGGGTCACTTCTTCTTCCCTCAAGCCCTCCCCGTTGCCCCACTTCCTTCCCACTGGTGTATTAAATTCCCCCAAAACGTAATTGTCATCTAAGTTTCAATCCTATATTCTTTTATTATTAATTAAATTAAGCTTATATGGAAAATATTTAAGGATGGTGCAGTCGTTTTGGCTTTATGGAGTTCAGCACCATAGGATAAAAATTGGTGATACCACTGTTTTAGGGTGAAACTGTTGATGCCTGTTCTAGCAGTCCAGCAGGCTAAAACATGGCCTAACAAGTGATTACATTCAAAATTCATTTGTGCTAGAAACGATACCGCACAACAAATTTGGTGACTGCACAGTGAAGAAACGAAGGATTAATGTTGCAGAAAAAGCTGTAGAGAAAACTGATTTAACTTGTAATGTGCATATTTGTCTTGCCTCCAGGTAAAAGATGTGAACTGTGTGATGATGGCTATTTTGGAGATCCACTTGGTGAGAATGGCCCAATAAGACTCTGCCGGCTCTGCCAGTGCAGTGACAACATTGATGCTAATGCTGTTGGGAACTGTGACCGTTTGACAGGAGAATGTCTGAAATGTATTTATAACACTGCGGGCTTCTACTGTGACCGTTGCAAAGACGGCTTCTTTGGGAAACCTTTAGACCAGGACCCCGAGGTCAAGTGCAAGGGTGAGTGTTTTGTCTCTCAACCATAACAATTGTTTTCACTCCTGAAAATAAGAGGCTTTGTCTTGGCCATTCAACCCCTCTTAGCTGTCTTGTATATTCTTGAATTAAGGATATGTTTTGGTCTTGGAGACCTGTTGAGGTTCTGCTTTTGATCTGGCACTATATTGGGAAGATACGAGAGTGCAGATTTCATTTCTATGGGCACTATCGATACGAATGCAAGTATTTCTTCCTCTGCAGATGATTGCAGCCTGATAAAATGTGTGTTGCAAGCCTACCCTTAAACTTGAAAGGATGCAGATGTTGTACTTGGTGATGGGAAGCAGCCTGAGGTCTGGGTTCTTATGCAGTCTATGCTTGGGAACTGCAGTCTATAATCCTTATGGTGCCGGTACTGCCTTAAACATTGTGCATGTTTCCTCGTTCCCTCTCTTGCAGCTTGCAATTGTAATCCTTATGGCACACTGAATCAGCAGACAAGCTGCAACCAAGTAACTGGCCAGTGTGAGTGCCTGCCACATGTCACGGAGCAGGACTGCAGTGCCTGTGAGCCTGGTTTCTACAATCTACAGAGTGGGCGTGGCTGTGAGAGGTGAGACTAGCAATCTTGGCTGTGGCAAAGTATGAAAACAAATGAGATGATAGCCTGCTGGAGTCCATGTTCATTCACTTACATGTGTAGCATGTGCAGCCTAATAAACAGGCAGCCCCCTACATGTATTTCATGTGTGTGCGGGCAGCCCCCACTCACAGGTTTAGCTCAACAAACCTAACAGACAGGCAGGTGTTCTTCCCCACCATACTTCACCCACCAACCCCCTCCCTTCCCGTAGCAAACTATGGAAAGGAATAGCCACCCCTTGTTTGTTTCTTCCAAGCTGTTCTCACCCCAGGAGGATGTAGGACCAGTGGTGGCCAATTAACTGCTCCCGTGCGGTGCACAGCCAATCCTAGCTAGGCAGCCACCCAGCTCTTTAAGCTGTTGAAAGCATTTTATGTGTGGTCTGCAGAGCTGTGGACATGGCAATGGATCTGGAAAATGTCGGGATCCTTGGTATCTCACTCCAGGTCTACATTTTTGCTGCTGAGCAGAACCTGAGAATAATCCAGCAGAACCAAACATTCTTCTGTCCTTGGTGAGATGAGATTGCAAAGCACAGACAGGCTGTCATTCAAGCCATGGTTGTTGTAGCTTGGCACACCACATCGCTGAGGTGACTCCTGCTTCAGTGCCATAGACTTGCCTTCCTCCTGCAACAACAGATCAGAATTGAAGCCTTGCAAGGGAAGGTGAAGCATGCCAAGAGCTACCTGTCAGAAGAAGCAGCTTCAGTCACCAAAGGCCTGCACCTGGCTGCGCCCATGAAGTGACTCACCTGCGTCAAGGAGCAAATTACAGACTGATAGGAGAACGTGCTGACCTCTTGGTGAGATGACAAGTGGATCTCTTAACTGTAGGATGCCCCATCGCCTCATCCTGCAGACAGCTGAGGTCCTCAAGCTGTGACTGGAGAAACACGGCACGGTGATGCAGGCACCCATCCTCATGGAGAAACACGTGGCCATCACTTTATGGAAGCTTGTCACTCCAGACTCCTGCCACTATCTTCCACAGCAATTTGGTGTTGAAAACTCCACGGTGGGCACCATGCCATCCTTGTCAAAGTTTGTACCGCAGTAGTGGAAGTGCTGCTGGGCCAGGTGGGGCAGTTGGCTAACCCCCACAAAGGTGATGGAGGCGTTTCGGAGCGAAGGGTTCCCAAATTGCATAGGGGTGATTGGGAGCCAAATTACCATTATTTGCTCACCCCACAGAAAGATGACTTCTTGAACTGGAAGGGTTTTTTCTCCATGGTTCTCCAATTTCCCCATGGTTCTCCAGGCCATACTGGACCACCATGTCTGGTTTGTGGCTAGGCTGGCCAGGTTGTCTTGGAAGAACCATGATGTCTGCATCTTCCACCAGTCCTTGTTCTTTGGGTGCATGTTCACCAGGGACCTTGGATCCAACACTGAAACATGCATTGAGGTGGTGCTCATGAGGCCTGTTGTTCTGAGGGATCCTGCCTTTCCCACTGAAGCCCTGGCTTGTGAAGGCCTACAGTGCTACACTCACCCTGGAGCAAAGGCTTTTTATCCGGCAGCTTAGCACCACCCGCTCTGTCATGGAGTGGGCTTTTAAAGCAACACTGAAGATCAGTAACTGAAGGTCAATAGGATTGACTTCCGGTTTGAGACCATTCCCCTACTAACCATCGCCACCTGTGATCTCCACAATATCTGTGAGACCGGTGGGGGCGCACTGTAGAATCCCCCCCACCTAGCCCCGGCAAGTCAGTGCTGTTGTTCCATGACCAGATGAACAGAGGAGATGAAATTCAGGGCACCTTTTGCCAGCACATCAACTGTATTGCTAGCCCCAACACCCAGCCTTAAGTGAGTTTACAGATAAAAAATAAAGCCTTTAAAATGTTTAGAAGTCTCTACAGATCTTTAAAAAAATGTTTACATATTTTTCCTGTGTGTCTGTCTGTTTTACTTTGACCCATCCAGCCCTCCTCCCCCTACCAAGAAAGCATCCTTTCCCTCCTGAGGCTCTCAACACTGAAGTGCAAGTGCTTCCAACACCCAGATCCTAAGTGACTTATTGTTATGCCATACCGCCATTCTCCACAGTCCCCCCCCCTTTCCTTCCCCACCCCTTTCCTTCCCAGCTCCAAAGCAGCTTATCTCTATGCCATACTGTCATTCTCCACGGCCCCCTCACATGCAAGTGCACCGCCAAAGGACTCCCTACCCCCCTGTTTTTGGTGCATCCACCACCCTGCAATGCCATACTGCCCCTACTCACTCAAACGTCTTGCCTTTCCCAGAGTAAGCACAGAAGTCATTGATTGAGAAAAATATAACATCTTATTAAACAATGAAAACAATAGTTTAACTTTTATTTAACTTTATATTAACTGTACCGTAAAGTGCCATTTTTTCTTTTTTTTAAAAAAAACTATTTTGCACCCAGTGGTACAGGCAGGAGTGAAAGGGTGGGTGCCCCATATTATTCCTGGGGGGATGGGTAGACAGCAGGGAGACCTTGACAATGCTTATATTTATCCCCTGATTTTGAAACTGCATCATACCCTTCATGTTTGTTTGGAGAGGTTCACATCTTCCATGAGTTCAGTTCTTCCATGAGCTTCCTCTTTCTGTAAACACAAGAGATTAGTGATTATAGTTCATTGTTAAGGCTGCAAGACACTTTCCATTTTATGATCTA
The DNA here is from genome assembly GCA_003113815.1 of Sphenodon punctatus. Classification (NCBI taxonomy): domain Eukaryota; kingdom Metazoa; phylum Chordata; class Lepidosauria; order Sphenodontia; family Sphenodontidae; genus Sphenodon; species Sphenodon punctatus. The sequence goes on from QEPC01001847.1 coordinate 300,113, forward strand.
TTTTAGAATGGAGGGGGGAAACTATTTTGTTTTATTAAAGTAATAATCACTTTGTATCCTTGATTATTTTTTTTTTCATGTGTTCCTAATCAGAAAGGATAAACTTACGGTTGTGGAGCTGCAGGTCATGGTTCTGCTAGGTGCTTGTAGGGGGTTCCATTCACACCCATTGCACTGGTAGACCTGTAGCAAGAGAACAAGGAAAACCCCTTCCTTGCCCCTTATTTGGTGAACCTTTCTGTTACTAATCAAAGGAACATGTTTTTCCATGCTCGAATGACTTCCTTGCCCTCTGCTGTTTTAGATGGGCAATACCAATCAATTCCCTTCCTGGAGCGGATTTGTCCCTGCAGTTCCGGGGACATAGAAACAGTGGACCATATATTGTTCTATTATAGCTTACGTGTAGCAGTCCGGTAGGGTCTAATTTGGCCTTTGTTAAAGCCTTTTTCTGTGGAAGATCCTCTAAGGATTACCTGCAAATTCTGTTGGAGGATCATGATAGATTCAGGACAGCAATAGTGGCTAAATATTTAACCCCAGCGAATAAGATTAGGTCCTCCTGGCTTGTTAAATATTTTATAATTTAAAGGAAGCTCTGTTCACTTGAGTTTATTTTGGGCCTTGATCCGCATTGGATTCTTCCTTTTGTGTATTTTATTGAGTTTTTATGGGGTTTTTAAAAATTATCCTTTAATTTGTACTATTTAGATCTTTTTATTTTGTCTGTGTTTACTGTTTTATGGGTTTTTTAAATGTTTATTGTATGTTTCCTTCGCTAAGGCCGATGGCCACGCAATAAAATTTGATTTGATTGAGGGGGGGAGGAAATCCCTTAGTTCAGATCACCCCATCCACCTTCTCGCCATGGTGTTTCAGGCCCCTGCCCCCTAAAAGGAAACAGGAATTAGTACTTCTGCTGTGGCGGATCCCAGCGCCATGTTTTGCTGTGGCGGGATCCCTCTGGACACCATTTTGGCTTCCACCTCCCTCCGCCATTTTGGCTTCCACCCCCACGCCAGCCTGAAGGGAAGCGGGAATAAGTACCTGGCCTATGCAGCGACTGGGGCAGTGGCTTACCTCTCACACCAGCCCGCTGTGGTGCCTTCCTACCCACTCCTACGCATAACCATTCCCATCCTGTAGAGCTGTTTCCCCATGATTTTCCTGTGTTCTCCTGGCAACACAGTAAACAATAAAGAGCATAGTTAGATAACAATAAATGGAAGTCGTTATCATATAGCTGTGTAAATGCAACACTCCCTCCCTTCTCTCCCTCTGGTACTTTCACTTACCGTTCTCTGCCGGGGGGAAAAAACTCCACCAAACCAGGGCATGAAACTTCAGATTGAACTTCGGGAGCAAAAAAAAATAAATGTAAAAATCAGTCACCAGACTTCATCCTGATATTAAACAGTACACTACACCCTTGAACCAGTCGCTAGCCTCAGCTTTCTGGGCACCAGTGGCTCCCAGGCGCCTGAATATTTTGTGCTCTGACCAAACAAAGGCAGGCTGTTGAGCTGGAGCCATGAGAGGCACAGTGTCAGTGTCTGCATCGACCCATGACTCCAGGGCAGGGACAGGCATTGAGAGATGTCCGCCGATGGTCACAGTTTCCATGCTGGGTGCAGGAGCGATTGCAGCAGGAAAATGGCATGATGGGTTTTTAAGGTGCCAGTGAGAGCGAGAGTGGAGAGAGGGGCTAGAAGTGGTCACTCCTTGGAGCGCTCTAGGCTGTTCGCCTGTGACTCTGTGGTGGTGACGGACCTGGACATGAGGAGGCTGCATACACCATAATAGATTAAACGCAAGCATGTGGGCACACAGCCCAGATTTGCCTGCACAGTGGGCCCGCGATATCCATGGACTCAGCCCCCTTCCCCACCCCACCTGCCATGTGGCCACCACCCACCTGCCACTCACAGCGAACGTCTGGCAAATACCTAATAAACAAGTGAGTGGACACGCACCTGGTGTGGGATTATTGTCTCATTTGTTAACACCCGAAGAGGTAGTATGCTTGAGATAGAAGAATACTGCTGATACTGATGGGAAGAATACTAGTTTCTGCCACAATAACTGATCATTGTGATTTTCAGAGGAGAGACTTGGTCCAAGATTCAATTTGATGAGTGCAGTATTAAAAGGGTTAATCTATAAACCACTATAAATTTGATTTAAAGAGAAATCTGCCTAGTAACTGCACTAGAATACCGGTAGATGGAACGTTTGCCCAACATTTCTAGAAGCCAGTGGGTGGTGCTGGGAGCTGAAACATCATGCCCCCGGGTCTTGACCTGTGGTGTTCTGCAGGGTTCCATTCTGTCTCCACTGTTATTTAATGTGTATATGCAGCCCCTGAGGGAGATCGTGAGACGGTTCGAGGTGTGTTGTCACCAATATGATGCTCTGGATGAGGCAGAGTAGACTGAAGCTGAACCCAGATAAGACGGAGGTGATGGTAGTGGGGAGGGCGAAGGAGGTGTTGGCTCCTCCTATTGGGGGGGGTCTGCCCTCCGGTTGCCCAGCAGGTTCGGAGTCGGGGTGATTTTGGATGCAGACCTCCGCCTGGAACGGCAGGGGGAAGGCGGTGGCTAAAGCCACCTTCCGCCAGCTGTATCTGGTGTGGAGGCTGCGCCCATACATCTCCAGACCCGATCTGGCCACTCTCATCCATGCCTTCGTTACCTCGAGGCTTGACTACTGCAACGCGCTCTATGTGGGGCTTCCCTTGATATTGGTTCGGAGGCTGCAGCTGGTGCAGAATGTGGCAGCCCGTCTCCTTATGGGGACGGGTTGCCATGAGCACATTACACCAGCGTCCCGTTCTCTGCACTGACTGCATATATTGTACCGAGCCATGTTCAAGGTGTTAGTATTGGTATACAAAGCCCTATACGGTCTCAGCCCCTCTTATCTCAGGGACCGCCTCGCCTTCTATGACTCAGGATGGACCCTCCGATCCATTGGGGGCGCCTATCTGGAGGTCCCCCGTGTAAGGCGGGGGGCCACCATGAAGAGGGCATTCTCGGTGGTCGGGCCACGGTTGTGGAACTCCCTTCTGAAGGAAGCCCGCCTGGCCCCAGGTCTGCTCACCTTTCGGCGGGCATGCAAGACGTGGCTGTTCGCCCAGGCCTTTGGAGGGGAGGGGAGGAGGAAGGGGTAAATGAGGAAGATTGGTGGCGTGGGGAATTGGAGGGGAGGGTTGGTTTTTTTTAAAATTATTTTTAAATTGATGTCGGTTTTTAATGTATTTTATTGTTTTATTGTATTGTTAGCCACCCCGAGATGCTGTGGGCATGAGGGGACGGCATAGAAATGCCAAGAAATTAAATAAATAAATAAAATATCTTGGTCATTGATTTCCTGTTTTATCTTTGCAAAGTTCAGCTACCACCTTTGCCTTGTAGTGATACCTTCCAGGGTGGTGTGCAGTTTATGCAATGGTTCTTTGAGATCCACAAATTAAAGTTAATGCTCAAGTGCAACCTGTTCTCTTAGATCTAATTTCTTTAAATGTTTGCACTTTCCCTAGATGTGACTGTCACTCACTGGGCTCCACCAACGGACATTGTGACATACGGACAGGTCAATGCGAATGCCAGCCAGGCATCACTGGACAGCGTTGCGAGAAGTGTGAGGTCAACCACTTTGGATTTGGTCCTGAAGGCTGTAAACGTAAGGGGCAGTAAAGAATGTAATTTTTCTCTCTTATCTCCCCCCGCCCCTCCCCTCGGTCCATGTCTGTCTTTGCATTCTCTGCTTCTGAGAAGCCATTCTTGCTTTACTACCACCTTATTTAATTAAACAAACAATGCACGTGTTTTGCGTCTATTTCCTGGACACTGAGCAAGACATAGTCCCTAGGAGGATGATTTTCCTCTTGAATAATTTGTAAGTGTTTCATTTTTTGTCTCAAGGGCATTCAGATTGTGTTTACTTGTAGACATCTGCTTCTCTTTGGCATAAACACTTTATCTGACTATTGACCCCAAACAGTTCTGGTTTTTTGCTCTTTAAACTCCAAAGTTTGTGCTCTGGAATGTGGCCTTCAAGATGCTGACTCAGTCTTGAGGAGAAACAAAGTATGTAAATAGGAGTTTATCTAAATCCCCGTCTGTGTCATCCTTTGGAAGCCAATTAACTAAATACAACTCTGAGATGGAAGGCTATGGAGGTTTAGTTTGTGGTGCACTGGCAATTTAGTGTGAAGTGTAAATATTCCCTGAGTGTCAAAAGCAGCTTAAATTCTCTGCTCCATTCTTAATTTATGCTAGTCTGAAGATCAGAACTATTGTGTCTCTTGTCTTCTGATACATCTTCCGTGCTTTATTTTCAGCATGCGATTGTGATCCTGAGGGCTCTCGGTCTCTGCAGTGCAAGGGGGATGGTCGCTGTGAGTGTAAGGAGGGTTTTGTGGGGAACCGGTGTGACCAGTGTGAAGAGAACTATTTCTACAATCGGTCCTGGCCTGGCTGTCAAGAGTGTCCTGTGTGCTACAGACTGGTGAAAGATAAGGTTAGACCTACAATGCAATCCTGTATTTGTTGGTTGTTACTACTAGAGACAGCAAAACAGATTGTGTCATAGGCACAAACCTACACCCATTTGCAGAGATTTTCAGTGTTGGAGTGACATCTGCTGGAGGCTGAAATAACTGACAAACATCTTTCTTACCCTTCAGAGAGAGACAGATTATTTCTCTCCTTCTATCCCCTTTACTTAGGTGGAAGAACAGCGAGAGAGATTGCGGGAGCTGGAAAATCTTATAGCAAATCTTGGTACGGGTGATGAAACTGCGACTGATCAGGCCTTTGAAGATAGACTGAAGGAGGCCGAGCGAGATGTCATGGACCTGCTCCAGGATGCACAGAATAGTAAAGGTAGGCTGAACTCATCTGTCAATGGCTGCTATGAAAACTGGTTATTTAGCAAATGCTCCTATTTCCATCCGGATGAAAAGTTTCATTTTATTGTTTCCTAACTTGCTCCTGGGGAGAGTGAGCATTTAACAAAGATTAAAGAATTATGCGTTGCTATTGAGATGATTATGATTTATTCTATAACATGCATCGATAACACACATGCAGTCTTAAAATATAAATGCAGAGCAGACAAAATTAACTTGCATATCTAAGCAACAGGATAACTTCAAGCAACTTTTATTTCTTGTGGAAATCTACTTTAAAACGTGTGTATGTGTGTGCGAGAGAGAGAGAGAGTGAGAGTCACCAGTAACAAATGCTGATGTCATTAATTCTAAATTCCAGTTGCTTATCTTCTCATACAGATTTCTTTGGGATGAAACTTCCTGTACTTGTTCTCATCCCAAAGATGAATAGATTTTTTTTGTCATTTTTGTTTTGTTATTTTTGGAAAGTTTTAGCAAAATAAGTATGAAATAGCTATGTAATTTTTAATTTTAATTTTTTTAAAAAAAGCAGAATCTAATTATGAAGCTTGGGCCCTGATTCTGAAAACACTGAAATGTGAGAAGTGTGCTGTCCTTATCTATATGTGCACTGGCTTTTCTGGGTTCAAGAGACTTCGTTCGAAATCATTAGAGGAGGTTCTTTTCGAAATTGTTCGGTCCAGAGCTGAAGCCCGCCCCATGGTAGATAGACACAGAACTAGAGCCAAGGGGTATGCCATATTAATAGGAAAGTTTATTATTGGAGCACAGTGGCTAGTCGCAAATCTAGGACTTGACCTCTGGAGACCCAGAAATAGCTCATAGGAGGAAAGGGTCTGAGGAGGGATCTTGGACCCCGAGTTTATATACACATTTCAGTACAGAGTATGATGCTTACATATCAGGCTAGAATCAGTTGGATAACATATGAAAAGGTACGTGAAGAAATGTTTACAAGCACATCAATGTATGTCATCAAGAATGTGTTGATTAGTAAACATCCTGTAGTGGCTACATTTTGACAAGTAACACTATTGACCAGTAAACTAATCACTGACTCTGAAGTGAGGTTTCTATCCCTGTGCTCATATTGGAGGAGAGTCTCCCTTTCCCATGAGATTAGAACAGAATGGTGGACTGGATGGAGTAGCTCATCTGCTCCCCAAGGGTAGGTGGGGCCCAAGGTTACACACAGCCCCTTGATTATGCACAGGCACTTCTTTGTCATACTAACTTTGCTAGCTCTGCAGCAGCTGGATACAAGATAATGTGGCTCATCTGCTAATGGTTACACCTGGTTTGGTTTCACTCTTTTACTTCCAGGTATACTAGGACTCCTTTTAGTGTTATACTTCAGAGTCCTCTTTCCCTTTCCTTAGGAAGGGAACTGGTACAAGACAAATTGATAAGAGCCAACCAGTTGGCAAATAAGTAAGTTATAGTTGGATCTATTGTGTTTTGAAACTTAGCTATTTTTAGCCCAATTAGCAGTTGATATTTATTGTAGTTAAATCCCCCCTTTATAAATATTGATATTATGTTGTTATTATCGATAGATTTTAACGTACGGTTTTATTAGTTAGCCCATATGGAAGGATTTGGGCTCTAAATGGGTATTGAATTTTAGGGGTGCTATGTAAATTTAGATGAGATTAGTATGTGATATGTACAAACCCATTGGGTACCTATTATATGGGGGTAATTGACTGCCATTTTAATTGTATTGGATGATTTTATTGAATAGTATGTATTATTTTTGTGGTGGTTGTTATTGATTGTTGTTTGTTTTGTTTGGCTATGGCGAAAGCTGATGCCATAATAAACCTTGAAACCCTTTCCTTAGGCCTATACCTGTATATATATCTATACTACTACAGAAACACACACTTTTTTGAATGATAATGTAGTCAATTCTTTTGTGTCTTTTAAGAAAGAGTTGAATAAAAATCTCCAGTGCTGCTTCCTACAAACAAGTCCATATCCTTGTTTAGTCTTAGTCTTGTGCAGTGTTCAGTGGCTGTTTACTTTTTGGTAGACTTCTTAAATGTTCACTGCTTTCAGAAAGATGTTTTTCCCCAGATTAATTCTTTTAGCTGTTAATTATTATATTTTTATTATAAGCATTTGTATAGCGCCAGCAGCGTACCTGGCACTTTACAGAACAGTAAGATAGACGCGGTCCCTGCCTGCGGCTTACAATCTAATAGACACGGAGGGGGGAGACAAGGAGAGGGAGCATAGGGAGAGACAAGGGATAAATAACATTCAAGCGGATGCGAGGTCCCAGGTGCACGTGCTTGACTTGGTTGAAGTTAGGCAGGAGTCTGCGGGGAGGGCAGACAGTATATTGAAAGGAAAGTTCTAGCAGGCATCAGGAAAGGTGGCAAGGAAGAGGTGGGTTTTGAGGAGGGATTTAAAGGTGCAGAGGGAGGGGGCAAGGGGGATGTGGGCAGGGAGGGAGTTCCAGGCATGGGGGTCAGCAAGGCAGAAGGGACGAAGGCGGTTAGGAGAGCAGGGGAGACGAGGGAGAGCGAGGGAGGGGGCAGAGGAGGAGCGGAGGGTGCGTGCAGGAGTGTGTAAGGAGATTAGGGCTGAGAGAGGTAAGGGGGAGCCAGGTTGTGAAGGGATTTATAAGTGAATACCAGGAGTTTGTGAAGGATGCGTTCGTGAAGGGGGAGCCAGTGAAGTGAGGAGAGGAGAGGCTGCACGTGGTCGAAAAACAGGCTGAGTGGATGACCCTAGCAGCGGAGTTTCAGATGGAGATAAGGGGGGGACAGGTGAGAGCGGGGGAGGCCAGTAAGGAGGAGGTTACAGCAGAAGGCGAGAGATGACCATGGCGTGAACAAGGGTTTTGGCTGAGGAGACCGAGAGAAAGGGGCGAATCCGAGCAATGTTGTGGAGGGCGAAGCGACAGGACTTGGCAACAGAGTCGATGTAAGGTTTAAAGGAAAGGTGAGCGTCGAAGACGAAGCCCAAGCTACAGGTTTGGGGAACAGGACGGATGGTAACCCCATCGATAAGGATGGACAGGGAAGAGGGAGAGGAAGGGTAGGGAGGAAAGCTAAGGAGTTCGGTCTTATCTATGTTGAGGTTTAGCTGCCGTTGGGACATCTAGGCGGAGATATCAGAGAGAGAGTTGATGAGGCGAGCTTGGACAGAAGGGGAGAGAGAGGGGGTGGAGCGATAGAGTTGAGTGTTGTCAGCATAGAGGTGATATTGGAAGCTGTTGGAGGCAATGAGTTTGCCAAGGAACAGGGTGTAGACAGAGAAGAGGAGAGGGCCCAGGACAGAGCCTTGAGGAACCCCAACCGAGAGGGGGAGGGAGGAGGATTTGGAATTGGGAAGAGACACATTAAAGGAGCGGTCAGAGAGGTAGGAGGAGAACCAGTCAAGGACAGAGCTGCAGAAGCCTTAGGGAGCGGAGAGAGTCCAGTAGGAGTGAGTGGACGACAGTGTCAAAGGCAGCAGAGAGGTCAAGGAGGACAAGAATGGAGTAAAGGTGCTTAGATTTAGCGACAAGTAGATCATTGGTGATCTTGGCTAGGGCAGTTTCAGTGGAGTGAAGGGGGTGGAAGCCAGATTGGAGAGGGTCCAGGGAGGAGTTGGCAGAGAGGAGATCCAGGCAACGGGAGTAGACAACACATTCCAGAAGCTTAGAGGCGAAGGGTAGAAGGGAGACCGGCCGGTAACTAGAGGGGTCAGAAGGGTCGAGGGTGGACTTTTTGAGGATCAGAGACACAGTGGCATGCTTGAAGGCGGAGGAGAAGGAGCCAGTGGAGAGGGAGAGATTAATGACATGTAAAGGGGGGGGGGGACGATAGTGGGAGCAATGGAGGTCAGGAGGCGGGAGGGGATTGGGTGCGGAGGGCAGGTGGAGGGGTTGGAGGAAGAGAGCAAAGAGGAGATTTCCTCAAGGGAGGCAGGAGGGAAAGAGGAGAGGGGGGAGGAGGTAGTGAGGGAGCAGGGAAGAGGAGACGGGTGGGAAGCAATGTCCTGGCAGATTTTGTCAATCTTTGAAGTGAAGAATGACGCGAGATCCTGAGCAGAAAGGGAAGAGGGTGAAGGGGGGCTTGAGAAGGGAGTCAAAGGTGGAGAAGAGGTGGCAGGGGTCACGAGAATAGGATTGAACCCAGGAGGCATAGTAGTGTTACCTCGCCAGGGAGATAGAAGATGAGAGGGAGAATTTATAGTGGAGGAAGTCAGGGTGGGAGCGGGATTTGCGCCAGAGGTGTTCAGCAGCCTGGGTGCAGGCATGGAGGTAGCGGATAGTAGGGGTGAGCCAGGGACGGGGATTTGGGGGTCGAACGGGGCGGGAGGAGAGGGGGGCAAGAGAGTCGAGGGTTGTGGCGAGAGAGGCGTTGAGAGAAGAGATGGCGGTGTCGGGGGAAGAGGAGGAGAATACAGGAGGGGGGAGAGGGAGGAAGCAATGTCTAAAGGGTTAATAGCCTGCAAATCACAGAAGGGGCGTGGAGCTGGGGAAGAAGATGGGGGTTGGTGACAGAGGTTGAAAGATGCGAGGTAATGGTCGGACATGGGACAAAGGTCAAAGGAGGGTCAGCAACAGGACAGTTACTGGAGAAGATGAGGTCGAGAGAGTGACCACCAGTGTGGGTGGGGGAATCAGTCCAGAGGCGGTTCAGAGGTGGAATCAAAGGAGGAGGCTAGGGAGAGAAAGCGGGAGATAGAGGGCTGGGAAGGTGTGTCAACATGGATGTAGAATTAAGAGCACTCTTTTATGCAGTGGGAAGTTCTGTGTACAGGGTGCATGCAAGGGAAAGATGAAGAAGCCGATATTTGTAACCATAACAAGCATTTTTTAAAGAAATGCTCATATACTAGGGCTCCTCTGATCCAGAGGCTGAGTAATGAATGTTCATCTTCCCCAGTGCCATAGAAGGAGAAACATGTTCACATTTTGGCACCAACTCCCCTCTCATCAGGATAATAAGAATCAAGCACCACCCTCAGTTCCATGCCCAGCTGCTTCTTTCTCCCTGTCCACTGCAGCACATATTTCATACAGCTGCGTTGAAGCCAGGAAGAGGCTTCTGTTGTTGTCTCTGTTACTGCATTATTTTTGCTTTTTCAACCTTGTGTGCCAGGACTTGTATTTAGGATTTTGTTACCTCTGCATTTGGCTATGACCCAGAGATAGAGTGTGGTAGCTGTGTTGGTCCCAAATGACAGACACACAAATTGGCTCGAGTTATACCCTTTGGGCCTCACAGGGCCCTTCCTCAGGCATGTAGCATAACCAGTAGAAATATATAAACTGAGCACGTGCCATATATGCCTGATCTCCACATTCTCTACTGGCTATGCTACATGCCTGAGGAAGTGGCCTGAAAGTGCCAATAGGCAGCCCGGGCAGCTTACAATATTCAATAGACATAAAAGCAATATAAAATCCAATATAAAATCATTTAAATCAACAAATAAGGAGGACATTAATAGCCATTAAACAAATAAAATACAACTATAAAACAGCTACCCCCTCCCACTCTCCATCCCCTTACCCTTCTCCCCTGCCAAACACATGGTGGAACAGCCAGGGCTTACAACTTTTCTGAAAAGAGGGGAGATCCAGGGCCAGCTGTGCCCCCACCGAGAGGGAGTTCCACAGCCGTGGCGCGGCCACCGAGAATGCCTTCTCCTGCCTGGGCCCCTAGAAGACTCGGGGGACCTCAAGCAGGGCACTCCTGGATGACTGCAGGGGCCGATCCAGCATCCGGGGGGTGAGATGGACCCGCAGGTAGGCAGGGCCTAGACCGTTTAGGGCTTTATAGGTTAAAACCAACACCTTGAATCAGGCCAGGAAAACTACTGGCAGCCAGTGCAGAGAACGGAGCACCGGTGTTGTGTGTTCCCGGCGGCCCAGTCCTATTAGAAGATGGGCCACCACATTTTGCACTAGCTGCAGCCTACGAGCCGTCATCATGGGTAGCCCCACGTAGAGCGCATTACCATAGGTGATGAAAGCATGGATGACGGTGGCCAGGTCAGAGTCTGAGACATACGGTCGAAGCCGTCTCACCAGATGTAATTGGCGGAAGGCACTCCTCACCACAGCCTCTGCCTGGGCATCCAAGCGGAGCTGCACATGGAGGAGCACCCCCAAACACCGCACCTGAGGAACCAATGGAGGACAGACCCCGTCAACAACGGAGCCGTCACCTCCATCGCCTTACCCACCAACATCACCTCCGTCTTATCGGGATTCAGCCTCAGTCAGTTGGCCCTCATCCAATCCCCCACAGCCGTCAGACACTGGGTAAGCACCGAGACTGCCGGCCCTGTGTCTGTTGAAAAAGAGAGGTACAGCTGGGTGTCATCAGCATATTGATGACACCACACGCCGAACAGGAGAGGGGACAAAACAGAACCCTGTGGGACACCACACAAAAGGTCTCGGTATGATGAAAAACATGGTCCGAGTACCACTCGTTGAGTTCTTTTGGTCAGGAACGAGCAGAACCATTCAAGCACAGTCCCGCCCACCCCCACAAAATACCGCAGTCATGTCACCAGCATCTCATGGTCAACGGTATCAAATGCAGCCGAAAGAGCTAACACCACCAACAGGGTTGAATGACCCCAGTCCAACTCCCGGCGCAGATCATCCACCAAAACCACAAGCACAGTCTCGATGCCATGTCCTGTACGAAATCCCGACTGAGAGGGATCGAGAAAACTGATGCAGTCAAGATGCCCCTGCAGCTGCTGGGCCACTACCCGTTCAATAACCTTCCCTAAAAATGGAAAGTTAGAGATTGGCCGATAGCTGGCAAGGGAGACAACGTCAAGTGATGGTTTCTTGAGCAGAGGTTGCACCACTGCTTCCTTGAGACAGTCTGGCACTCTGCCCTCCTGAAGGGAGGCATTGACCACCTCAGCCAGCAACAGCCCCACTGTCTTCCTGCAAGATTTAATTAGCCAGGACGGGCACAGGTCTAATTCACAAGAGGTAGCCCTAACTGCCCCAAGAGCCCCCACCACATCTGCGGGCACCACCGACTGAAATTGATCCCACAAAACCGGACAAAATGGGGCTTCCATAACCTCTGGCACCCCTAGTGTAATAAGAGCATCATCGAAATTGTGGTGAATGCGAGCGATTTTATCCATAAAATAGTCCACAAACATGTCACAGCGTGCTGTAGATTACTCTACTCCCAGGTGGAAGGAGGCTGGACTGACCAGCCCCCGCACCACTTGGAAAAGCTCCACTGGATGAGACTTTGCAGATGCTATGAGTACAGCAAAAAACTCCTTTTTTGCTGCTCTCATAGCCACAGCATAGGCTCATAAACTATATCCTGCAGTCTGTAGGCTTCAGCACGAGAGCAACACCACTGTCGCTCCAACCGCCGCCAATCTCGCTTTAGCACCCCAGGCCCTCCGAAAACCAGGGAGGCCTGCGGTGCTGTCGCCTGGGAAGCAGACATCTAGGGGCCGTCCAATCAATGGCCTCAGTCAGCACAGTGTTCCAAAGCGCCATGAGGTCATAAATGAGACAGTCATTGAGATCAGAGGGTATCTTCCCCCAGAGCTTTCCGGAACTGCTCTGGCTTCATCAGTCTCCAGGGCGAACCATTCAAATTGGTTCTGCACATTTCCGGGGACAGACATGTGCCAGAAGAGAGGCCTGTAGGAGGTAATGAATGATCCATCCATGACAAGGGCACTGCTGTTATCTCCTCCAGCAACGAAGCACCCGCCTCAAGGCCGGTGCAAAACATAAGATCCAGAGTATGTCCTCCCTGATGTGTTGGGCCACTAACAATCTGGGACAGGCCCATAGTTGCCATGGTGGCCATGAGCTCATGCTCCGTACCCCCGAGGTTGACTTTGGTGTGAATGTTGAAGTCCCCCAAGACTTAACATCACCATCTCCAACAGAACATGCAGAGAGGCTGTTGTACAGTAAGGTGCCTGGTATACAAGCAGCACCCCCAATCTATCCCCTGCTAAATCAACCACAAGATGGAGAACCTCCATACCCGCTATGGATTGTACCAGATATCTCCTAAGAGTCCACCCCTCTCTAAACAGCATGGCTACACCGCCCTCCCGTACCACCGACCGTGGCTTAAGCTACACGGAATACCTGGCCAGAACAAGGTCAGCCAGAATCGGCCCGGACTCAAGGTCCAGCCAGATTTCCATGATGCGTACGAGATCGGCGGCAGAGTCCAGGATCAGCTCCTGGACAGTTGTTGCTGTATTAGCCACCGATCTCGCATTCAACAGCAGCAACACCTGGTTAGGGGTTCTCTGATCACGACTCACCTGTCCAACTGCCTGGGGGTTGGTGAGTGGGACGTGCCATAAGCACCTGTCCCACCTCACCAATCGTATTTCCCCCCATTTGGGGCCATATCTCCCCTCCCCTGTCCTGTCATGACCCCAATGGTTGTGCCCCTCCCCACCCGGCAGGACCCGCCAGCCCCGTCTCCCATCTGGGTGCTCCGCCTTGGTAGCAGGGAATATCACACACATACCCTCCACCCTAATATCTCCACATACCCCCTCTCCCACCCTATCCCCATCCAGAGTCCCAACCATCCCTATATATACCAATGTATCCCAATACCACCCCACCACCCCAATTCACCCTCCAGCATCCACCTCACCTCTCCCCAACAAATTCTCCCACAGACTTTCTCATTTCCAAAACACATCATACAAATAACCAAGATTTAACCACCCTCCACCCCTCAGCCTCCCCCCCCCCCAACATGTCCTCCCACAAATTCTCCTGCTGCCAGGGGTACGTCGCCCCAGGTTCCACCTATGGGGAACCCCTTTGTCTCTTTGGCTGTGACCTAATGCCCAGAAGGAAAGTAGTATCTTAATTTCTTTTGTCTGTGAACTTTCTGGTAATTCCTTGCATCTTAAACTATTACCATCAATAATACCCCTATCAGCAAGTGGCCAAAGTAACCTACCAACATGGTACAAACAGCGAGATGGTTGTTGCCTACTCGCTCATTTAATTAGTCTTGCGCTTGCTTCCCTTTCATGTTCTGTTTCTCAGATGTGGATCAAGGCTTGATGGATCGCCTCCAAGAGATTAACAGCACCCTGTCAAGCCAGCTTGGCCGATTACAGAACATTCAGAATACGGTGCAGGAGACAGAAGGCCTAGCTGAGCAAGCCCGCATCCGGGTGGAGGGTACTGAGGAACTGATTGAAATGGCTTCCAGTATGCTGGAGAAGGCAAAGACAGCTGTTGCCAATGTGGTGGGTGTTGTTTGATGTGAACGCACTGGATGATGTATGGTTTCTTCCATTTGTGACAGCTAAATAAGATTCTGGGTAATAAGACTACACTTCTCCCTTACTCGCCTTCCTATCGTATGTAACAGACATTTCTCCAAACCAGCACTAAGCTGTAGTTTAATGTAGTTTTTAATATCCTACAGAAGAGTTTATGAATCTTAGCATCTTTGTATTGGGTACCCAAACTAATGAGGGAAAACACTATTGTTTTAAATGAAACTTGTGTTTTTCCATAACTCTTTCAATTGCTTGCTGTTGGGAATAACCCTTGAATCAGAAACCAGTATACTTTTCTACATGAGATTTGTCTGTCGCATTGCACGCGATAGATAGGGTTGCTTATCAGTGTCTCCTTGATCCCCCTAAGCATCTGCTTTAGGGGAAAATCCATGCGAATGACGAGGTGGACTGTACATATTAATAAGAAGTGGAAAAACGGCTCTGATCCTCAAAGCACTTGCACAGGCAGGGATGTCATTTGTAATTTAAATAAAACCGAATATTTCAAAGTCTGTCAGTAAACAAAATTCTAGGAATAGCTCCCTAAAGGATATTTGTTTTTATTTCCAGTCGATTACACCACCAGAATCAAAAGGCGACCCCAACAACATGACTCTCCTGGCAGAAGAGGCACGTCAGCTAGCTGAACGGTGAGCCCCATTGTGTCCGGTGCCAAGCATTCATGTATGGAGAAGGACTGAAGGAGGCAGTTTCCCCAGGAAATAAAAAGCTACAATAAATTTGCCTGAAATGCAACAGCCTCCTTTGACTCAATATTAAACTAGCAGCAGGTTGGGTCAGTGATGGAGCACTTGTGCTAGACGTGTCATCACCTTGTCTGCATACGCCTGCATAGTAAACACAGTGCAGCAGAAATATAAAATTGCAGCAGGCTTCAGTCGTGTGTTACTGGTGGTTACCGATGTTCCTTTAAAACAAATGCCTTTTGTTCAAGCCCCAGCTGTGGTGCTTGGAGTGGAAAGGATATGTAGATTACGAATATACTGTAACTGTTGAATTGATAATCATAATTACACATTTCTCTCTTTCTAATAATTGTCCAGCCACAAGCAAGAAGCTGATGATATTGTTCGCACAGCCAAGGCAGCAAATGATACATCCACCCAGGCATATAGAATGCTGTTGAACACACTGGCAGGCGAAAACCAAACAGCGAGCGAGATCGATGAGCTCAACAGGAAGTGAGTCAGTAACGGAAAGTCGTCTATTAACCCCTGGGTGTGAGCAGGGAAGTGGTGGTGATTAGACCGATGTGCCATGATGTAGGGATATGCCGCCTTTAAAAGCAAGGGGATGCGTGTGCATTTTCCATTTCCAACTCGTGTCCTCCTTTCTCTGTCTTCTGATGTATTTTCTGAATCAGCAGGCCAACCAAACATAGGTTAATTAGATCCATTGTCTCCTAGGTATAATCAAGCAAAGGACATTTCCCGAGATCTAGAAAAACAGGCTAACAGGGTGCATGCAGAGGCAGAGGAAGCTGGGAATAAGGCTCTGCAAATCTATGCAAATCTCACCAGTCTGCCACCTTTGGACTCTGAAGGGTTAGAGGTATGAGAGTCAAACAGTTGGGCAGGATGCTAAGCCCATCAATGCCGACAAACCTTTAAAATTGTGATAAAATACTAATAAATTGTCTGATGATTTGCAAGCAGTACTGATGCTCTATTCTTAAGTGCCATGGCATCTTTGGCCATGCAGAGCAGTTAGGATTTCTTGCTCTGTTGTTCTACTGTGTTTACAGCATTTGGTTCTGTTTCCACCCTCCACATACAGAATGAGGCAAATAAAATCAAGAAGGAAGCCGAGGACCTGGATCAGCTCATTGACAGGAAGCTGAAGGATTACGAGGACCTGAGGGAAGACATGAAAGGCAAGGAACTGGAAGTGAAGAATCTCTTGGAAAAAGGCAAGACGGAGCAGCAGGTCAGTTTGGTTGTGTGTACGCTTTTACCTTCCTAACGGAGCAAATTAGACCCATTCTGATACTTTCAGCCGTTCTCATGTTGTTGGTAATTGGACAATTGCAAGTGAGGAACAATGGGAAGAAAAGCAAATTCTGAAAATAAGATATAAAAAGCTGGTCAAAATACAGCATGTACGGATGCTCTCGCTAAAACTTGGGCCCTTTTTACATGGGGATCACCCATGCATGTTCACGTGTGGGTGAGTCTTGTGTAAACTCCGCAGTGGGTGGTTGAGTGGGGGTGGATGCACACGTGCTCTTGCACACACACATGCACACCCACCTCCACCCATCCCCCATGCACAGAGTAACCAGAGAAAACGGCGGTTGCTCCATGCGTGGAGGTGGGTGTAGATGGGTGTGCGCCCATCTACATCCTCCTCCCTCCTGCACACGGACCACAGCATACACACGCACCACGGCCCATCTAAAATGGGCCTCTGTGTATTATGGGCAGAAACCCCTCACATGACCTCCTAAGTTACACAGTTGCAGACGGAGTGAAGTTGGTCCCCAGCACTAAGCTTCACTCCTGCTGCTATTTTCTGGGCTGCTTGAGCTAGACACCTTTTATGTGACCAGATGCTGCTTGCAGCGGGTGACCTAACCTTGAAGGATTTAATTTGCTTGGCTCCCTCTGCTCCTGGCCATTTCACCCCCGATGAAGCTTCAAAGCCTGCACAGGAGAAGCTGATTGCAGGCAAGTGGAACTGAAGTAGGTCAGTTGACCCCAGTGTGTGTATAAAGTCTAGGGCTTAGCTGAAGAGGGAAGACTTCCAGGAAAGCCTGGTGCATAGCTTTGTATTAAAGAGCCATGTAAGTAAGTCGGGGAAGGGTCTGAGGAGATCCCTGGAAAAGGGTCTTGAAAGTAAAGGGACTGGATTGAGCCTCCAGGCTGCGGAGAGCTTGGGTTGGCATAATTGTATTATGCTGTGAACAATAAAGTGACACTGATGGAAGGTGAACTGCAATTCAGGTGCCTTTTTTGTGAAAGAGGTGCAGAGCAGAACAGTAGTGCCCAGGTTGTGCAAGCTGCCTACACTGCTCTACAGCAAGTGATCTGCCTTGTATCTGTTCAGACTGCTGACCAGCTGTTGGCCCGAGCAGATGCTGCCAAGGCTCTGGCTGAAGAAGCTGCCAAGAAGGGAAAAGAGACTCTTCAAGAGGCCAATGACATTCTCAGCAACTTGAAAGGTACGCCAGACCGCTAAAGAGAAACTCTCTAAATGGTCTGAATAATGACAAGCTACTAGTCTCATGAGAGGCATAGCAGTAGGGAGGCAAACGAGAGTGGATCAGCACTCTCTGACACTATGATTCTGTTCAATAAGTCTACAAACCCCAATTGCTCTAGTTCTCCTGGTAATTTAGCAGCGCAGTGTGCTCTGCATGCTGAGCATTAAGCTTCCCCTGCTCAGCAATCGTCGTGCTCTCTGTTCAACAGAATATAATGTTTGACTATGTGAAGACTTGTCTTAGCTAGAATGGACAGAGCGAGTAATACATTTCTCACATCAAAACCATTCCCACAGATCCTACCCTGAGTGCTTGTGGAATCAGTTCCTCAATCAGGGGTGGAAAACCCAAATCTGGCCTGGGGGCCATTTTTGATTTCACCCTTTCCATTTCTTTAGACTGGCCCATGGATCCATTCTTTAACCTCGAGCATTGAAAGTGATCTTAGGGAATGTTAATGGAGATGAGGACATGCCCTTGCCAACTGTACCTTCTCCTCCTTTCCCCTCTCGGTTGGTGTTCCCCAAGGCTCTGTCCTTGGCCCTCTCCTCTTCTCTATCTACAACTTGTCCCTAGGCAAACTCATTGCCTCCCATGGCTTCCAATATCACCTCTACGCTGATGACACTCAGCTCTATCTCTCCACTGCCTCTCTCTCTTGCCATCTGTTAAAGCTTGCCTCACCAGCTATCTCTCTGATATCTCTACCTGGACCAGCTGTCTCTCTGATATCTCTACCTGGACCAGCTCTCTCTCTGATATCTACCTGAATGTCTCAACGTCAACTTAAACTCAACATGGCTAAAACTGAACTCCTTATCTTCCCCCCTCATCCTTCCTCTCCCTCCTCCCTGTCAATCCTTACTGACGGGATCACCATCCTTCCCGTCCCCCAAGCCAGTAGCTTAGGCTTCATCTTTAACTCACCCCTTTCTTTTAAACCCTACATCAACTTTGTTGCCAAATCCTGTTGCTTCTCCCTCCATAACATTGCTAAGATTTGCCCTTTTCTCTCGGTCTCCTCTGCCAAAACCCTTGTTCATGCCTTGGTCATCTCTTACCTCAATTTACTGTAACCTCCTTCTCACTGGCCTCCCTGGCTCTCACCTTTCTCCCCTTATCTCCGTCCAAAACTCCGCTGCCAGGGTCATCCACCTCGCCCGTCGCTTCGACCACGTGCAGCCCCTCCTCTTCACTGGCTTCCCCCTTCCTAAACGAATCCTGCACAAGCTCCTAGTCTTCACCTATAAAGCTCTTCACAGCCTTGCTCCCACCTACCTCTCTGTACTTAATTTCCCTCCGTACTCCAGTCCATGAACTCAGCTCCTTTGTCCCCTCTCTTGCCCTCCCATGCCTCCCCTAACTGCCTTTGTCCCTTCTCCCTAGCTGCCCCCCACGCCAGGAACTCCCTCCCTGCTCACATCTGCCTTGCCCCGTACCTTCAAATCCTTCCTCAAGACCCACCTGTTCTGCTGTGCCCTCCCCAACTCCTTGCTCCCCTCACCTAACTCCTGCTGATACCCTCAATCCAGTACAATCTGTTACCTGAGGTCTGTGTACTCATCCACACCACATGGACCAACCAGCCATCATTCTTGATGTAACCAAGCCAGGCACGTGCACCTGAGACCTCGCCTCTTTGTTAATGTTACACTCCTTGTCTCTCCCTCTGTCCCCTTCCTTTGTCTCTTCCGCTATCTCTCTCCCTTGCCCCCCCCCCCCCGACTCTGATTGTAAGCCCTAGGGCAGGGACCATGTCTATTCCATTACTTTGTAAAGTGCCAGCTACGTACATTGCTGGCGCTATATAAATGTTTGCTAATAATAATAATAATAATGTCCTTAAGGATAGGGGCATGGCATAGATTCATGATCTGGATCCTCCTCTTCTTCCCCTAATCTGAGACCATCGCTGCCCCACAGAGTAGAGTTTCTATTTTCAAAGTGACCTACAGGAAGGAGAAGTTCCCTACCCAATGAGGTTACTACTTGCCTTTCATTGACTGACAGTAACCAGTAATTAGATTGCCCAGGTCCTATTACACCCTTTCTCCTTCCATTGTCACCATTGTTGAGTTACTAAGCTGCTGCCAAGTTTGCTTGGCTTGGCACATGTCTGATGCTTTCAGCGTCAAAGGTGAAGTAATGGTTAAACTTCCCCCCCTAGATTTCGATAAGCGTGTGAACGATAACAAGACTGCAGCTGAGGAGGCCCTGAAGAAGATTCCTGCCATTACCCACACCATTGCTGAGGCCAACAACAAGACACGGCAAGCAGAATTGGCACTTGGCAATGCTGCTGCTGATGCCAGGGAAGCTAAGAACAAAGCAGATAGTGCCGAGAGAATTGCTAATGCTGTCCAGAAGGTGAGTCCCTCGGGTCATTGAGGAACGCCCTAGTCATGAAAATCCCACATACTGAAGTGTACTCATTGGAGTAGCAGGGGTGATATAGAGTGTGTAAAAGGATTTGCTTGCATATTTTTGCATGCTCCACCTGATTTGTTTGGGGAGGTGGGGTTGTTTGTGTGTTGTTGTTTTTTTAAAAAAATTGTTTTGTTGGTCCTAGAATGCTGCCAGTACCAAGTCTGATGCCGACAAGACTTTCTCTGATGTGACACAGCTGGACAGAGAAGTGGAAGACATGCTGAAACAGCTGCAGAATGCAGAGAAAGAACTGAAGAAGAAGCAGGAAGATGCGGAACAGGATATGATGATGGCAGGAATGGTGAGTTATTCTGGGATGTCGGCAGGATGGTGGGGACAGTTAATGCAGAGATCTCCAGTAGTGACAGCTGATATGTTGGCTTTGTCATTCTTGGCATCTCATTAGCTGCCCTGTTTGATAGTTCCATGGGGTAAAGACATCATCTAGTCGGGATCATAAATCCAATTAGTAACTCTCTCACAAAGTTTATATAGGAGTGAAGGAATCGCTTTAGTATGGGATGTTCCTTGTGATCTAACTGTAGTAGGGTCGTTGCTGTGACCTTAGAATCTGGGAAGAAAGGTTTCAGTGGTCCAGCATTGTTTTCTCACCCTATCCTTAAATGGGAGAATTGTTGCAGCTGTAGTAGATTACATAGTTTCTGGTGTAGCCCGGAAAGAATCTTCCTCCATTATTAGCTTACTTGCATGCACACACGCACACGCACACGCACACACACGTGTTCGTTCTCTCTCTCTCTCCAGAACCCCAGTGACTTGATCTCTGTGTGTGCAAATCAGAGCTATGAAACAGTTCAGAGGCTGTGCATGCAGGAGTACACCGGATGTTAGATTGCTACCGTAGACAAGGGTTTCAGGTTTTTGAGACTGTCTGCCCATTGCTTCTAGGGCAAACTTTGTATTCTTGGGATTGGAGAGAGCCCACACTGGGCTGGAGCGGATGCTGCAAATACATAATTTGGCCATTTGTTGTCATTGTGTTCCTTTAGGCTTAAGAAGCTGCCCAGCAGGCAGAAGACAATGCAAGAAAAGCAAAGAATTCTGTTAATAGCTTGCTCACCATTATTAATGATCTCCTGGGACAACTAGGTATGTATCCTCTGTCCATCCTCCCCCATGACTGGCAGAGTTCTGCTACTAAAACTCGCACGCCTTCTGTTTAAGGGTATTATTTTACTGCCTTGTAGTAACAATTGGATTAGTTTAGTTATTTACTCAGCAGTCTTGTGTCACAAATCAAGTTCTGTGTAAGTTTTTTACTTTTTTAAATACTTTGTGGGATGTCCTCAAAGGCTCCATATGAGGTATGCTGTGCTCATTGTTGCTTCATGCAAGACCACTTGTAACCAAGATTACTCCTCTAACCCATGTACCCAGGCTGCTTTTCCCCACATAACATTTCTAAAATCTGACATTTCCTCTCTGCCTGCCTGGTACAGATGGAACCTTTGTCCCTGATCAGCTTGTACTTTGAATCCTGCAACCCTGCCCTCAGTGCTTTAGTGCTTTCAGCCATTACCTGTTAAAGTCAATTCACAATGTTTCTGCTGGAGCAGGAAGATACAACTTAATTATGGGCCACTCAGAAGTATTATTCACCTGCGCTGGGCTGTAGCTAGTAGTGGAAGATGTTGTACTTCAAGCTGACAAGCCTGCTTGACATTGCTGGCATAGAGGTTCCTTGGTGGAGAAGGAGACTGTGTCACCTGGGGGCAATATAGGCAAAACAAGATCTTAGCAGTAAATTAATTCTTTGAGTCAAGGGTGCAGCCTACAGGGGTCCTTAACACCCAAGCCCTGGAAAATGGGGCCTGGCTGTCTGTGAGGTGGGTCCAAGCCAACGTGTACTAGCCAGCAGGGGTTATGAGCCCTGGTATTGTAAACCCCAGAACTTCAAAAGTCATGTCAAATTCTGAAAATCGCAAGAGTGGCTTTAAAATCATGAGATTATTTTTTTTTTAAAGTTAATTAAAACGTGAGACTATTTTTATTAACCTTCTGGTTTCTGTGACTTAAGGTCATATCACAGCCATTTCCTAAGCTTCTCTGCAGCTGTAGGGTCTTGAAGCTTTTGTAAACGAAATCTGTAACTCCCACAGTTTTATCAAGATTCTCTGAGCCAAGCATAGTTGCTTCATGGGGCCACACGTTGTACACCCTGTGCAAGGCCATCATCTTGGTTCATTGCTCTGACTACATCAACTCCTTTCAAGTACCTCAACTCCACAGGTTCTCAGACTATGGGCATCAGTAGTGCTTCCAGTCTATCTCTCTGCCTACCTGCCATAGTGTCTTCTCTCTCTCTGTGAAAGAAAGCTAGCATGTTTGGCATTTCATACTTCTATTATAACAATGGGTAAAAACAGACATGACAGCAGCTTGCTGTGGCTCGCTTTGACCCATGTTGCACCGGTCCTCACCTGTACGTTTGTGCAGGCGCTGCCAGATGTTGACCCAGGATTGCCCTGGGCTACGCTAGCCAGGGCACACCCCTAGACTATGTCCAGGTCATGGCCTGGGCTAAGATCCACCCGATCGGGTCAAAGCTAGCCACAGCGGGCTATCATGTTTGCTGTGGCCCAGTAGACACAGCCCAGATCAGGTCTGCTATGCCATGGCTGACAGTCATGGTGGAGGGGGGGTACTGGGTGCAGCACGGGGTTGGGGCTGGCCAGCTACACGTTTGGGCGTTGCCCCATATCTCCCCAGCAGCCTGACCGCAAGCATATTTGTTGTGTGACCTGACCCGGTCTGGACCATGTCCACCGTGGCTTCCCGGGTCAGGCCAAAGTTGTGCAGCCATCATGTTTGTTTCCATCCTATGTGTAGATCAAAGCCTTACTATTCTATTACATGTATTTCTGCAAAGTCAGCGGTTTTTATTCTTGGCCATAGTAAACTATGGGGAGGCATGGTTTGGTTTTGGCGTAGTTTAGACAGGCACGCTGTGACAAAGTTTGAGAATCCCTGGTCTAACATGTGCTGCCAACTTTTCCAGGGGAACTGGACACTGTGGACTTGAGTAAACTAAATGAGATTGAAGGCACCCTGAATACAGCCAAAGAACAGATGAAAGACAGTGACCTGGACCGGAAAGTGTCTGAACTGGAGGAGGCAGCCAAGCAGCAGGGCGATGCCATTCAGGCCTACAACAGGGATATTGATGATATTCTGAAAGACATTAGTAACCTGGAGGACATCAAGAAGACCTTGCCAAGTGGCTGTTTCAACACCCCGTCCATTGAGAAACCCTAAGGGTGTGTTGGGGGTAGGGGTTTTTTCCCATGTGACTGGTGGAGCAATTGTTTGGGTATGGAGTGCCTTAACTCACAGATTACCTTCTTTGGGACCCCAACTCTTCACTGCTCTCAGTCGCTGTTTTCTTTCCAAATCAGGAAAAGTTGCAAAGTTTTAATGAGAAGCAAATTAAACATCCGTCTTTGGGCATCAAAGGGTTTTTTATAAATTCTCTTCCTAAACACTCCTCCTCCCTCCCCTCTGTCTCACACACTCCCCCTTTGATTTGCACAAGGATGTGAAATGTTCTGGACTCTTGTACTGAGGTGCAGAAATGACCATGGGAAATGATGTTCTTTGGGGCAAACTAGCTCTTTCTTCATTCCCTTTTCCCTCTCCCCAGCTTGCAACCACCTCAGACCCAAAGCTCTCCGTGTTTCTATGAAGGAAATGGTTGGCTACCAAAGTATTATTGCAATAGCCAGTAGAGCTGCACTCGTGAGGAACATGCATCCCATTCCCTTCCCTTAGTTTAGCCACACTTTAAAAAAGCTACACAAATTATTGGCCAATCAAAAAAAACGTTGGTAGCCATCTACCAAATGTGCTATCCTCTTTCTCGAGTGCAATATGTGTATATCCCTCCACTGAGACAGATACAGCTTCTGAAGAGAGCTTTTGGGAGGAAAGGGGATGAAGTGGGCCAGCAAGAACCCACAGTGTTGCAGCCGGCCTGTGCAGCAGAAGTATCTTTTCCAGCTTTGGAGCAGCTATCTCGTGTAATTCTCCAGGCAGGGAAGTCTGCAAGCAATCAGAGCTGTTCTCATCAGTGAGTAAGTCACTAGGAATCTCCCAAGAGGCATCATCTGTGGACAGGTGGATTAACCTAGACAGACATTTCTCTCCCCCCCCCAAAAAAAGCCACTTTTTTTTTAAAGGGAAGAAACTGGCCACCCAGAGAGCTCTTAGCAAGCTTATATGAACTTGAAGTTAGTGTCCCATCTCCCCGTAGAAAATGAGAAGCCAAGAAATTTGCTTCCCTATCCTTTTCCAGCATTTAGATGGTGTTTGCACATTAAAATAGCAGACTTGCCTTTATCCAATTACAGGGAGAACCAAACCTCTGCCCCATTTTTTGCTTTCAGAACTTCTTAAAAGTACTGCAGCACAAACTGGTCAGGCCCAACACTGGTTGCAAGTACCCTGCACTTGCAGTATTACACACAGCTGCCACCATCACCTCTAGAATTTCTGTCCTGCATAAGATATCACACCTAGCTAAGCTTTGCTGTGGGAGAATGGCCCCTTCTCACTGCCTCACTTTTATCTGAAGAGGTAGCAGCCCCTGCAGTTTCCTCATTGGATTGGTCTGACGCCCCCTTCCCCCACCTTTTGAGATCCATATATATCTATTCTTAAACACTATGCAACTTTGTATGTTTGCGTAGCGGGGAAGAAATTATTATCTGACACACACTGGTGCTATTAATTATTTCAAATTTATATTTTTGTGTGAATGTGGGGTTTTTTGTTTTTGTGTGTGTTTGTTTTTATCATGATTATTGTGTGAGGAAAAGTCTATCTTTCTTGTGTAAATATACCCAGTCCTATTTCCAGAGTGGCACTGTCCGTTCTCCTCTGCTCACTTCTTAACTATCACACCACATGCACCGTATATCTTTTCCATTTATTATTCCTTTGGGGAATAATAAGCAGGTATTTCCCCCTCCCTGGGCTAGCCTCTTCCCTCTCCTGTGTTTGCAGTATCTATATTCTGTGGTATTAACAATAACTGCTTGCTTGTACACAGCCCTGTGATGGGGCACCTAGCCTCCCTTCCAAAGCCAGCACAGATGCCCAAAGGATATAGGATCTTGTGTTCTTTGTGTCCGATTTACAGAAGTGACGTTAAGCTGATAGTTGGTTGTGGGTTTGTTGCTGTGTGTCTGGGAGCTGTAGCACTATGCGAGGCCCTATAATAGAAACTAAGGGCTTCCAAAATACCATTGAGTGAGAAGCGAGAGCTCAGTTTTGGGTCTGGTACAGCATCAGGGACAGTGCTGCTGAGCAGGGGAGAGACACTTCAGCCAGTTCTCATGTTCCCACCTCTTACCCAGAGCTTGTTACAATTTACCAAAAATGGACTTTGGAATTCCCCTGGCTGTGGACTGCCTGTGAGCCATCCCTGAAGAAGAGTTGCTTTTGCCCCATTGCACTTTCATGGGACTTTCACAACAGTATTTCCTGACTAACTGCTCTGGTCAGACAGCTGCATTCGAACCAGGTCACCTCTCTGCCAAGGCTGTGGAAAGAGCAGATGCGAAGAGCACACTCTAGGCCCTGGCTGACCTCAGGCCTAAGGTTTCCTGCTTTCCTTTTTCTTAAGCTGTTTTTAACAGAATTTTATTTTTAAATAAAAAAGATCTTTATAAAAAATTCTCTTAATACACTACTGCATTACAGCCATTATTGCATTGTATATGTCCAGTTATTTCTTTGCATAATGTGATGACGGACAGCTGCTAGTTGAACTCCAGGTGTCACAGGGGACACACAACAGTTCCCTTGTATTCTACTCTTGACTGTGACCACCTCCATATGTGCCTTCACTTCAGCTTTTGCCTTAATCTGTGGTCTTGCTGTCTGGGGCGGTGAACAAAATGCAACACTTGCAGTTTTTTTATGTATAAAACAGTATTTCTTATTTATAATAAAGTCTGAATATTTGTAACCCCTTATACACTAGGTTTCTTTGAGTGTTTCCTTTATTTAACACGGAAAGCAGGGGGTTTGTTGTTGCTACCTGCCTCATAAATGTCACGTGTAGACTTTTGAACAGGATATTTGAATTGGCTCCAACTTGCTTCCTCTTTTGGTAGGATCTGACCTAAATCAAGAGTCAAAATGAATGTGCAATTTTAAATTTACAAGTAAAATTTGGATATTTGTTTCCAGAAGTGATTATCCATTTTCGTATTTATTGCAAAATTCACCACTTTTGTATTTGGTTATTTATTTATCTGGTTCTCTTATTTTGCTAGTTGGTCCTTTTTGTGACCATCTAGAAGGGGCACCCCCCGGCCCCGTCGCCCCTACCTCCAGCAGCAGCAACGCCGGGGACTCCCTGGAGCCGGACCCAAGACCCCGCCTCACACAGCACTGCCACCTGGCACAACACGGAGACCTTGGGTTGCCATGGCAACCCCACAAACAACTGACACTACCACGCCGCCCCCAGCTGCGTCGAACAGCGCGGGGGCCAACGCCACTGCGGCGATCCCTGCGGCTGCAAGCACGCCAGGGAGGTGGGGCTGACACATAAAAGGCTGTGTGTTTCACAGCGTCGGTGATCTGTGCTAAGACTGGCCCCCTACCGAGAGAATAGTGCTTGGACTTGTGCCGTGTGTTCCTTTCACCCTCCTCCCCCCCCCGCCCCCTTGGTGAGTTTGGAGAAATTCTACCAGAGTGCCTGAAAAGCGTGCTCGCGGCGAGTGCGGACCCTTTGTTTTTCCCGAGAGAGAGAGTGGATGAGTAGCTGGGTGTGTGGGTGGTGACTCCTTCCCCCCCCTTTGGGATCCTCCCGCCCACACTGTGAGTTGTTTGACAGATCCCTTCCTCCTGCACGTAACCTCGGGGTTGGAACCTTCCTACAGCCACTCCCCCCACTTCTTCCCCTATTCCCTTGAGGTTGAATCTGTGTGTGAGATTGAGGGACAGGAGTGGGGGTCCCTCCGGTGCACGTGACTCTGTGCCCTATGATGATAGAGGCCACTACTCTGAGCGAGTATTGGGCCGCACATCTATCCTGACGGGCATTCCTTTTCCACCAAGCGTGTATCCATGTACCAAGAGGTTTCCCCACTCTGTGTCAACACCTGCTGCCCCTCCTGCTTGGGAGGACTTGTGTGGGTCTACCCCTCTGGTTTTGAGCTCCCCCCCAGTGACACCATCTCCTGCACTACATTGCGCAGAGATAATCCAATCAAATTAAAATTAATTCAATCCCTGCCAATTAGTACCACTGAAGATACAAAAGTACTAAACAGGAAATAATAAATGGAGCAAACAAATAACCAAACTGATGAATTTCACAAATGAATACTTTTAAATGCAAACTCCAAATTTGCTTTATTTCTTCATCTAGATTTTTATCCCGCCCTTTCCCCAAAGGTTCAGGGTGGCTAACGTCTTCATAAAATACAAAACAAAACCCCATAAAATGCTTATAAAACCACTGCCTGTTGAATGCCTGACCAAATCAATACTACTTGCACTGCCTCCAGAAGATGCCCAGGCTAGGGTTTAGATGAATCTCCCAAGTGAAGGCGTTCCAAAGCCGTGGAGCAGCCACCGAAAATGCCTCTGCGTGCCTGGGTCCCATAAACCTTTTGTGCTTTGCATAAACAAATTTAAGTACTGAATTGGATGAATTATTTGTTATTGTTCAAATACGTGTTTTGCCTCTTCCTAAATGTATTTGGGGGTTTATAACAGTGTGAAGAGAACCATGAGCACAGAATCTGACATTGTTCCTTTGGACAAATACTGATTTTCTTAGTTTTAGGGAGCAGACGTGAATTCATGCATATGATGTACTGTCTTATTTGAGCTGATTGCTCCTTTGTTTGAAAGAGATGCCATGAAACACAGTTCTGATTTCACCGCCTTCATAACAGGTAGGAGAGCCCCTTATCTTTGGCATGTCTTTCAAGGTTTCATTTTCTCTTTTCCCTCTGTGTTTCAAGAATCACTTTTTATGAGATAGTGCAAAACTGCCAGCATGGTCCACTGCCTACAAAGGTCAGAGAGGAGAGCACTCTCGTAAAGAGATGTTTATCTGGATGCAGCTCTTGGGCCAGCACTTTGTGTGGTGTATTGTATTCTTGGGTGACCTCTTTTTAACAAAACTACCCAAGTAATTGTGAACCCAGCTGAGGTTGGGAAAAGAAACAGGACGAGTTTTTAAATGTCTTGTTCAAGAAGACAACAGGAAGCAGTCACTGCAAAGGCATGGGACGCTAAGATTACATACGTGCATTTATTTGCTTACCATTAAATTTCATATTGGATTAAATAAACTTTGTATTTGCCCCAGAAGAGAATATAACCCAAACTAGCAGTTTTGCTGAGCACCAGAAATAATTAAACCTAATTTCCTATGAATTTATGCTTTTACAGTTGTTTGACTTGGAACTTTATTAGTCATAAACATGATGGATTTCACATGAATCCAGTCTTATTCCTGTTCTCAAACTGATTTGCAGAAAGCCTATTGTTAGGAAATCTTGGGGCCATGTGCCAAACTTGGTTGACATTGGGGTCTAGGAATGCAAAGTTAACGGGGAGGGGGTGCAATGCTCAATGTAAGGGCTCATTCACACAACCTGTTCACAGCCAGGGGAGGGAACATGGCGCACAGCCCACGCTGCCTTCCCTGCTACAAATGGGTGGTGCGAGAGTGTTGATGGCACTAGCAAACTCCTGCATACCAACCCTGACAAAGGGGGGTTGATTTACACTGGCTTGCTGACAAAGGCAAAGCCCAGTAATAGACATTACATCGACATCGCTTCCCACTCTTCTCTTCCCACTCCCACCCCTCTCCCTCCTCCCCCTCCTTCTCTCATGTCCTCCTTCTCCCCTGCCTCCCTTAAGGAAATCTCCTCTCTGCTCTCCTCCTCCAACCCTTCCACTTGCCCCCTTGATCCCATTCCTTCCCGCCTCCTCACCTCCATTACTCCCACTGTCGCCCCTTCCTTCCTGCACATCATCAACCTCTCCCTCTCTACTGGCTCTTTCCCTTCTGCCTTCAAACATGCCACAGTCTCTCCTATTCTCAAAAAGTCCACTCTTGACCCCTCTGACCCTTCTAGCTATCGTCCTGTCTCACTCCTTCCTTTTGCTTCCAAGCTGCTTGAACGTGTTGTCTACTCCCGCTGCCTTGACTTCCTATCCTCCAACTCCTCCCTTGACCCCCTCCAATCTGGCTTCCGCCCCCTTCATTCTACTGAAACTGCTCTCGCTAAGATCACCAACGATCTTCTGGTGGCTAAATCTAAACGTCTCTATTCCATTCTTGTCCTCCTTGATCTCTCTGCTGCCTTCGATACTGTTGACCACTCACTCTTGCTGGATTCCCTTCACTCCCTTGGCTTTTGTGGCTCTGTCCATAACTGGTTCTCCTCCTACCTCTCTGACCGCTCCTTTAATGTGTCTCTCTCCAACTCCGCCTCCTCCTCCTTCCCCCTCTCAGTTGGTGTTCCTCAAGGCTCTGTTCTTGGCCCTCTCCTCTTCTCGATCTATACCTCATCCTTAGGCAAACTCATTGCCTCCCATGGCTTCCAATACCACCTCTATGCTGATGACACTCAACTCTATCTCTCTACTCCCTCTCTCTCTCCCTCTGTTCAAGCTCGTCTCATCAACTGTCTCTCTGACATCTCTACCTGGATGTCTCAACGTCAACTCAAACTCAACATGGCTAAAACTGAACTCCTTATCTTCCCCCCTCATCCTTCCTCTCCTTCCTCACTGTCAATAACTATTGATGGAGTCACCATCCTGCCTGTCCCCCAAGCCCGTAGCCTAGGCTTCATCTTTGACTCAGCCCTTTCTTTTAAACCCTACATTGACTCTGTTGCTAAATCCTGTCGCTTCTCCCTCCATAACATTGCTAAGATTCGCCCTTTTCTCTCTGTCTCGTCTGCCAAAACTCTTGTTCATGCTCTGGTCATCTCTCACCTCAATTACTGTAACCTCCTTCTCACTGGCCTTCCCCGGTCTCACCTTTCTCCCCTCATCTCTGTCCAAAACTCTGCTGCCAGGGTCATCTACCTCGCCAGTCGCTTCGACCATGTGCAGCCCCTCCTCTCTTCGCTTCACTGGCTTCCCCTTCCTGAACGAATCCTGCACAAGCTCCTAGTCTTCACCTATAAAGCTCTTCACAACCTTGCTCCCCCCTACCTCTCTGCACTTATCGCCCTCCATACTCCAGCCCGTGCACTTCGCTCCTCCTCTGTCCCTTCTCTCACCCTTCCACGCCTTCCCTGCTCCCCTAAGCGCCTTCGTCCCTTCTCACTTGCTGCCCCCCATGCCTGGAACTCCCTCCCTGTCCACATCCGCCTTGCCCCCTCCCTTCATACCTTCAAATCTCTCCTTAAAACTCACCTCTTTCGCTCTGCTCTGTCTGACTCTTTATCCTGCTGAGCCACTATTCCTATACCTACGATCGGTTTACCCTTATCCTTGCAACATGGACCTGCCTGCTGTCATTCTCATCGTAACCAAGCCAAGTACGTGCACTTGAGACCTCGCATCTTCATGAATGTTAGACCCCTTGTCTCTCCCTCTGTTCCCCTTCCTAAGTCTCTCCCCCAGCTCCTGTCTCTCAGATTGTAAGCCCTAGGGGCAGGGACCGTGTCTATTTTATTACTTTGTAAAGTGCCAGGTACACTGCTGGCGCTATATAAATGTTTGTTAATAATAAATAATAATAATAACATGGGCCGCCACCACATACTGAGTGATTGATTGCATTAGGATTCATTCCAGGCTAAAATCGAACTCTCCCTGACTAGGGTCATAACTAGCCTTTCCCTTAATAGTCCTGTGAAGAAGTTTGTCCTTTGGCTAAAAATAAAAATAGCAGATGAAAGATAAACACAGTATGTAAGTGTATATGTTGTGACTGATCAGATAGGTTGTAGGGAAACTCATCAGTTGTAGGAGAATTAAAGGATAAGAGGTGCATTTTTGTATATACAGAATTACTACCTGGATTTGATTTTTGAGTAAGCAGTAGCATTTCCCCCCCCCAAAATACACTCAAATCCACCACAACTCTTTAGAAAGTCGTTCCAGTGTTGAGCTCTACAATTTGAGGGCTTTTTTAAAAATGATTTTATTTCCAATTCTAATTTGTGTGGTTCTTCCTTTTTTTGCAGGACAGGTGGCCTTGACTGATGAGATGTGTCGCTTCTCTAACCAGATAGGCAGGGTCAGTTATGATTGACAGCCTCGATTGTTGGGACAGCCCACTGCAGACTCCTACTTCTGTTCCTACCTTAAACAGGATAGGAAGCAGGGCTTAGAGCTCCCAGTTAGGGAGCAATCTCTGTATAAGCCTATGACTGGGAGGGGGGGAGCACTTATTTTCTTTTTTCTGGGCCCACTCCTCTCTCCCTTCCCTCCTTTGAGGGGATTGGGCTGAGCTACTGACAGGAGGCTAGAGAGAGCGTTGTCCGTCCCCCACCTCCCCACACTAGGAATAGGACCTTTCCCTTGGGGGAGCCGCTGCACGTGGAGCTGCTTCTCCATTGCTGCTTTAGCAAGCGTATGAGTGCTCCCATCTGCTGCCTCCCCATCCCCTGCGCTCTGGCATAGCGTACATGAGGCAGGAAAGCCCAACACTGGCACATGAGCTCACCCCTCTTGCAGGGTGACAAGCCACCCCAGGAGCCTGCAGAGGGCCATGGACCCATCTGCAGTGGTGACTGAACAGCTGATCAGCCCAGACAGCAAGTGCCTATCAAGAGAGGCACTATGTGGGGTGAGTGCCCGTTTGGGCCATTCCCAGCCTTGTGACCCATACCCCACATCCCAAGGACATCCTGGAGGCATCTTAGTGTTGTTGGGGAGGCAGGTGGTTGCCACCCTCACTGGCTACATGGCAACGAGGGATCCGGGGTGGTGGTCCCACTGTCCCTGGAGGAGACCGGTGTTGGTATCCCCCACAGCATCAGGGAAAAGAGTAGCCACAGGGAAACAAGTCTCACTCCCCACAGGAGGGGGCACAAATGAGGGAGACATGACTGGAAGAGTTCCCACTCCGACTCCTCAGAGTCCTCCAGCCCCTGTTCCTTCCCCCTCCTCCTCCCTCTCCTCTTGCTCCTATTGCAGAGGAAAAAGTGAAAAAGGTCTGGCCCTTCTATTCCAGGGGGTGAGGGGAACACAAGAAGTAGAAAAAGAAGCATCCCTCCAAGCCTTGTAAGAGGGTACCCTCACCCTCTTTGTCTCCCACCCCTCCAGAAGAGGGAGGATAGAGAGCTTTCTTCCAGGTACAGAAAGAGACATGGGTGATATGGGGGAGGAACCCACTGGAGAGAGACTTTTTTGAAGCAGCACTATGGGATACTCCTAGCCAAGGTGGTGGCAGTGCTAGAGATCACTACCACCCTCCAGTTGAGATCCAGGAGGCTCCAAAGGAGAATAAGTGGGCCTTCCCCCCAGAGGGTCGACAGCAGTACCCGAACTTCCCTAGCACAATTCTACGTAGTCATTTAGGGGAGAATGAGAACAGCCCACCAACTTCAAAGTGCCTCACACATTTGTTAATCAATACTATTCGGTGCCCACAGCCCAGGAGGAAATTGTGATGCTGCCAAGGATGGATGCAGGGGCAGCAGACCTAGTCAAGTCTGCAGCTCTTCCTGCTGAAGGGGAATGGTTCCCTAAAGACCCCTTGAACAGGAAAGTGGAAGTGGCCCCGAGAAAGAACTATGAGGCCTCTACCCTGGCCCTCAAAGCCACAGCATATCTGCCTTCAGCTGTGCCGCCTACTTGTGGGCTAGTGATCTGGCTCTTAAAATGGAGCAAAAGGATCCCAAAGACAGTTTCAAGAAAGTGGCTCTGGAATCGGCATATGTGGCAGACACCACCCTGTATGTGATCCAACATAATGCTAGGACAGGTGACCAGCATAGTAGGCCACCACTTGGACTGACTTCACCCATGGGAAGTCAACCTGCCATCCAAGTCATTGTTGACAGGAGCGCGATTCCAAGGTAGAAAACTGTTAGTGTTCGGCAAGACCATGGACAACACCCTTGCCACTGAGACTGAGAAGAAGCCCCTTCCATTAAACTCCTCCAGGGGAATGAACAAAGTTTTTGTTTTTTCTCCCCAGAGCATCCTTTTGGAACCACAGAGCCAACTGGAAGAGGTATCAACGTCCTGGAGACCAGCCACAGTACAAGAGGCCCCAGCCTGCAAACCAGAAGCAGTGGCGGCTCGTAGTTAAGGGCTGTGGGGCGGTGCCCCCCCACAAGCCCTGGCTCCAGCTGCTGCTTGGCCCGAAGTGTTTAAAAAAAATAAAAAATCCTCCCAGACCCAGGCCCTTTTCAGTTGGGGGGGGGGGGCGGGGGTAAAGCGGCAAGCACGGTGCCGCGGCGCGTCTCACTTTGCTTATCTGAGACTAGACTGCGATCAGATCGGTGTGCTGCTGCTGCGGCTGCCTAGCCTGCCTGACACTCAGCCTGCTCTGTTGGGGAATTCCCTGCGGCGGCGCTAGTGCTGTGCCTGTGGCGTGCGCGGCTGCGCATGCGCGAAGTACCGCAGCGATGCAGGCTTCCTCAGCCTGATGACGCGTCGCTGTGGGTGGGCCAGGCAGGCGTAGGGGGACGACGACTGGGGGGGGGTGCTCCGCTCCCCTCCTAGTGTCACAGAGACAGCGTGCTCAGCTCACGCAGCCGCAGTGACTGTGAGACTGACACGTGACGTGGTGCTGGGTTGCTGCGGACGCGATTTCGCCGATCTGTGTGAGTGTTGGAGACAGACAGAGCGAAGCAGCGGGCGACTGAGCATGTGCGAGAGGGCGAGGGTCTTGGAGCCCTTTTTCTTTGTATCTTGCACATGCTCAGTTGGGCAGGCAGAGGAGGCGCTTGAGGATTCCTGTAGGAATCCTCCAGCAAAAAAACCACCAAAATTGGGCTCCATACTAATCGCCCTGGCCAATCCCTGGCCACAGAAAAAAGCGGGGAGGGACTGGAGCCTCAGCCTGGGTGTGCTTAGCCGGGCCCTGTGATTAACTGTGGGGTCTCTCTCACACACTGGATCTTCAATGGCAACAGCAATTACTGGATTCATTCTTCTTGGCTGTTTCTGGTAAGTCAGCTTCCCCATGCTGATCCATCCTTTCTACTTTTTATTTCAAATAATCTTTGATTTAGTTTAGCTTTTTTAAATCAAAGATTTTTTGAAATAAAATTATAAAAATAAAAATGTAAAAGGAGGGAGTGGACTGGGGTAGTTTACAGGGGTGGGTGCCTGTGGTTTCTTTTGGGGGGAGGGTTAAAAGCTCAGTGTGTGATTTCAAACTGTGTTTTGTTGAAAATCCTTTAAAATTTGCTGGTAAAAGGATCTGAGATTTGATTTGAGTCCCAAGATCTGCTGGTTCAAGTTGTTAATATTTGTTCTTGCCCTTTCTAATCCTTTAATTTCTCTGGACCCTTTCCACGGTTTTTGTTTTGTTTGGTTTAAAATTGATTGATTGATTGCTCTTTATTTTACTGCACTTTAATGTTTCTCTCTGATGGTTCTGTCTGCGTGTTACTCCCCCATAGGCTGTTTCCTCCTCCCCCACCCTGCATCCTCCTCCCCCTAGGCTGTTCCCCCACCCACGCACCCACCCTGCATCCTCCTCCCCCTAGGCTGTTGATCTTAAGAAGTTAGGTGTCTTCACAATGCTGGAAATTTTGTGCTTTTGGGTTTATACTTTATTTATTTTAAGCTTGATGTGCATGTAGACTGTTTTCTGATGTTAACCCTGGGAACTCGTTGCTGCTGTGTTTTGCCAGTGTTTTCTGTGTTTCCCTGTGTTTTGGGTTTATAAACTATTTATTTTAAGCTTGATGTGCATGTAGACTGTTTTCTGATGTTAACCCTGGGAATTCCTTGCTGCTGGGTTTTGCCAGTGTTTCCCTGTGCTTGGGGTTTATACGTTTGAAGTGCATTTTAGACTGTTTTCTGCCATCTGATGTTAACCCTGGGAACTCCTTGCTGCTGGGTTATGCTCGGCTCGCCTACCGTTGCCCTGGCTCCGCCTACTGTTGCCCTGGCTCCGCCCACCGGCTCGCCGGCCCGCCGGCGGCAAAGCCGCCGGCAGGCAGGACAGCCTTACTGCCCCTCCAAACTAAAAAGCCACCAGCTGCCCCTGACCAGAAGCAGTCCAAATCCCTTGCATGACAAGCTGCTGCCTCCCCCAACTCCAGGAGATCCCGCTGGGTGGAGGCTTCAGCGTTTCATGGATCAGTGGGCAGCCACATAAAAGACAACTGGGTAAGGGAAGTTACCTCTCTTGATGGGGATACGCCATCATGTTTTCCTCCTTCCTCAAAGAACATTTCCTGCCTTCCTCAATATCAAGGGAGCCAAAGAAGGCAAACAAAACCTTTTAAAGGCTATACATCTCCTGGATATAGGGGCCATAGAACAAGTACCTCATGATCAGAAATGTTTTGGTGTATACTCCATTTTCTTCATGGTACCAAAGAAAAATGGAGATGTGCAAACAATCCCCCACCTCAATGCTTTCAACGAGGGTGAGGTACTGAAAATTATGCATGGAGGCTCTGAACTCAATCATGGCAGCCCTTCACCCAGGAGACTTCCTTGCCTTAATAGACCTCCGGGAGGCATATTTACATGTACCCATAAGGGTTTTGCACAAGAAATTCCTGAGGTTTTCTGTGGCCGGTCAACACTTCCAGTTTGGGGCCCTCTCCTCCTTGGGCTTTCATCATCTTCCTGAGTATTCACGAAAATTTTAGTCGTGCTGGCAGCTCACCGGAGAATGCAGGGGATCCAGATATATGCTTATTTAGATGACCTGTTGATGAAGTTCCCATATCAGACACAGGAGCAAGGGACCTTTGTCTAACAATTAATTATCTAGAAGCACATGGATTCCTGACAAACAGGGGGAAAAGCTGCCTGAATCCCTCAACATCTATCATATACCTGGGGGTACAACTGAACGTAGTCAAGGATTGAGCGAAAGAAGATCCTAACCCTCCTAGATCACGTGTAGAGGGAGGCTCGATATGACCTAATGTACCTGGCGAAATCTCTGGGCAGCATGGTCTCCCGTCTAGAAAGTAGCTTGGGCCAGACTCCACCTTAGGCCCCTACAGTCATTGCTATGCCCCTACCAGCAAGAGATAGGAAGTCAGACTCATCTAATTATTCAGGTTCAAGACAGGCTAAAAGAACAGCTGAGCTAGTGGTCCAGCCCACATGGCGGATGCCAGTCAGGGATTCTCAACTATCACTCATCATGGATATGAGCCACTTTGGCTGAGAGCACACTGCAGTCCAGGATCAGCGCAGGGCACGTGGTCTCACAGCGAGGCGAAGTGGCACTTCAACAGACTGGAGCTGAGAGCGGTGCATCTAGCCCTACTTTACTTTGCCCACTGGCTGAAGAACACCCATGTCTTGATTCGCATGAACAGAACAATAGCAATGGCCCTCCTCAATCACCAAGGAGGCTCATGCTTGAAGTCCTTGCAGGAGAAGGCTTCTCTCCTATTCCAATGGGTGGAACACCACCTACTATCTATCAAGTCGGTCCACATAGTGAGAACCCCCAATTCACAAGCAAACTGGCTGAGCCACCAGGAATTGAATCTGGGGGAGTGGTCGATCTCCCACAAAACCTTCTAATTCGCATGGGCATGGTTCGGCAACCCAATAATTTAATTATTTTATTTATTTATTTAAAACTTATATCCCGCCCCAAGGCAGCTCGGGGCGGCGAACAACACAAAAGATTTAACAATAAAACATTTAAAAACAAATCAACACATTTTAAAGCAAGTCATAAAACTCACCTTCCCCCAACCGCACCCCCCTTGCCAAAAACCTGGCGGAATAGCCAGGTCTTACAGAAACGTCAACACGACAGGAAAGTGGGAGCCAACTGAGCCTCCTCCGGGAGTGAATTCCAAAGCACAGGGGCAGCCACCGAAAAAGATCTCACATCTGTGGTCACCCATCTTGCCTGGGGAACCTCCAAAAAGGCTCCCACAGACGATCTCAAGGGTCGCACGGGCACATGGGGAGTGAGGCGATCCTGCAGATAGGCAGGGCCCAGGCCATGAAGGGCTTTGAAGGTCAAAACCAGCACCTTGAACCTAGCCTGGTGCTTTATAGGCAGCCAGTGCAGAGCCCGGAGCACAGATGTCATGTGCTCCCTGTGGCCCGCCCCAGTAAGGAGACGGGCCGTGGTATTCTGCACCAGCTGCAG
Source organism: Sphenodon punctatus (assembly GCA_003113815.1). Classification (NCBI taxonomy): domain Eukaryota; kingdom Metazoa; phylum Chordata; class Lepidosauria; order Sphenodontia; family Sphenodontidae; genus Sphenodon; species Sphenodon punctatus. Next base: position 337,241 of record QEPC01001847.1, read on the forward strand.
CCTCCGGACCAGCTTCTCGGGCAGCCCCACGTAGAGCGTGTTGCAGTAATCCAGCCTCGAGGTGATGAAGGCAGGATTACTGCCTTCATCACCTCAAGGATTACCAAATAATGGGCCTAGTTGCCAACAACAGCAACAAGAAGGTTCCCATGTTCACAGCAAGAAGAGGCCCAGGGGCTGCAGGAGTAGAGACACTCTCCATGCCATGGCCATTGAGCCTCTTCTATGCGTTACCCCCACCCCCATTTCCAATTATCTCATGGGTCCTTCAGTGAACCATGGAACAGGGCCCTTCTGATCTTGGTGGCTCCATACTGGCCACATCGACCATGTTTCTTGGATGTTTATTTATTTCATTTGATTTATTTGCCACCCCCTCCTGCTGCTCGGCTTCCAACATTTTAAAAACATATACAAATATAATATAAACATATTTAATATAAATAACAATAAATAACAGCATAAGAACCACCACCTTCTGGGCATGTTGATGGAGGAATCCCTATGGCTCCCGGCATGGTAGGACTTCATGTCACAGAGACCTTTTACAATATCCATCCAGATGTTTGAAAGCTGTCACTCACAGCCTGGCTGCTGAAAGGGAACAACTAAGTTCAGTGGGATATTGAGGAAGACTCCTTGATACTATTTTATCTAGAAGGGAGTCCACCAATAAGGTATAGGGAACAATGTGGAATAAATTCACACAATGGTGCACAGTCAGAGGCACAAACACCCTGAGGACAGGGACTGAGGAGATACTTCTCTTCCTGGACAAGCAGTCCTGGACATAAGACTAAAGGCCAATACACTCAAAAGGCACGCCTCCACACTATCTAGAATATTGAGCTGCACAGGACAGCCACCACGGTCTTTACATCCACATTTATTAGAGTGACAAACTTATCTCCCCTCTGGTCCAGATTCCCCACATGGAGACTCAACATAGTATTGTCTGCTGTAGCCAAGCCTCCGTTTGAGCCCCTGGATCAGGTGTCAATGTTCTTTCTATCCTTAAAGACTCCATTCCTGGTGGTGATCACATCAGCTTGAAGGGTGTCAGAACTAGGGATCCTCTCTGCAGACACAGACCTCTGAATATTCCACAAAGACAAATTGGTATTAAGAATTTACCCTTTCTTTCATCCCAAGACCAACTCCGCCTTCCACAGGAAACAGGAACTGATACTCCCATCTTTTTGCCCCAAGCCCCAGCATCCAAGGGAGCAAACGTGGCACAAGTTAAATGTTAGGAGGACTATCAAAATATACCTTGCTAGGACCCACACTCTCAGAATAGACTCAGCCCTTTTCAGAGCCTTTGGTCATAAACGTAAGGGCAGAAGAGTCAACAAGTTCACCCTGGCCAATTGGTTAAAATCTTGTATTAGAGAGAACATGGTCCACTCAGTCAGGGGCCATTAACTCGGCACTGCTAAGCAGAGCCTCTCTGGAGGAGATCTGTAGGGCAGCCACCTGGGTATCGATTCACACTTTTGCTCACCACTACAGACTAACTTCAATGGCATCAGCTGACACAGCATTTGTCAGCAGAGTACTAGAGAAAGTACTACTCTTCGATTCAGGGAGATTTCCTGAATGGGAGGAGATTTCTTTGACTGGTGGGAATCCAGCCTCCCTGGAGAGGCACTGCTGGAGGACATACCATCTGCCCTGCAAAAGAGGGAGAATGGGAAATTTCTCACTTGTGAATTTTCCTTCTGTTCTTTTGCAGGACAGCTGGTCTACTTCCCTCCCATTTGGGGATTTCACCTAGTTATGAAGAGGAAGGGGTGTTTGGTGAGTAGGAGCAGAACTCATGTTATCCCCTCTTCCTTTTATCTTCCCTTCTGTGATCTGCACCTAAACTCCTCTTGGGGTAACTACTTTATATATTGTTTACAGTTGGAAATTTAACCTGTTACATTATTCATAGTTATTAGAATGTTAGTAGTCCTGGGAGCCTGTGGTGGGTTGTGCCCCTCCTGCAGATCGAGGCTGTCAGTCATAATTGAACCTGCCTATCCAGTGAGAGGAGGGACACAACCCATTAGTCAAGACCATCTGTCCTGCGAAAGAAGAGAAGCAAAATTCACAGGTAATAACTTTCCCATTTTAGCTGATGATTGGTTTGTATTATTATGCCCTAGCTTCCTTATTAATTGATCCAAAATCTGAGCTAGACACATGGCTATTTCTTGTGCTGAAAGGAGTCATTCACTCCATCTTTTTTCAAGACTGTTTTCCAGTGGTGGTTTCATTGTGTCTAACTGATTCATCATGCAGAAACACACATTGAGCCAAGAGCAGAGAAACTCGAGTGGGATCAACATATTCTGGATGCCAAATCTTGATACTGATGAGCATCCCTCATGCTGCAAATTCACTTTGCAAATATGACTTAATTAAAAGTAGCAGATTTATGATCAGACGTTTGTGTGGGAATAATGCTTATTTTGCACAGGCCACACTCACTTTCAAGATGGTCTGCTTTCCGTGCCATCCAGGGTCTGTGCAGAGATGGATACAAGTTAAGAAAACTTTCTATTCTCTCTTTCTCCTGCTCATCCTACTGTCAGCATATCATGCTGGAGCAATATGTATCAGCTGGTGTGAATGAGCATCGCCCTGTTTGTATCAGTTGGAAGATCACTAGCAGAAGGTCTAATTCCAGATCTTCTCTTTGAATATTCTTTAATCTATTGTTTAAAGATCATAGGGCTTCATAGCTCTAATTCTCTAGGGTTTCTTTTTAATTGTGGTGATGAGGAGGTGGATTACTTTCTTCTTTAACTCCTTAGAACACATCCTCCTGGGGGGCGCAATGCGCATGTGCAAATAGCCGGTTGCGCCGAAACCTTGCTCCCCCGGCAAACCCGCTCCGGCGCTCATAACTTAAAAAAAAAACACCAAATCAAACAAATTAAAAGAAACAGTCAGCTGAGGGAAAGTCTGGAGCACAGACCTGCCCCCCAAAAAACGGAAGAAAAAAGATCCCTCACCGGGTTCTGGCGGCAGAAGCGCGAGGCAGAGGCTGCAGAGAGAAGCGTGGTGGGAGGCAAAATGGCGGGCACGGCTTTCCCAAACGCCCCAAGGGACCCAAAAAACTGAAAAACTCAGGCTAAAAATAAACTGGGTAGAGACTAAGGCCCAAAGGGCAGAAATAAAAGCCCCTAAAACGGATGCAGGGGCTGCTGCAGAGAAAAGAGCAGAATAAGAAACAAGCCCCCCCCCCC
>QEPC01001847.1:356774-395672 GCA_003113815.1 Sphenodon punctatus
ACTTTACAAAGTAATAAAATAGACACGGTCCCTGCCCCTAGGGCTTACAATCTGAGAGACAGGAGCTGGGGGAGAGACTTAGGAAGGGGAACAGAGGGAGAGACAAGGGGTCTAACATTCATGAAGATGCGAGGTCTCAAGTGCACGTACTTGGCTTGGTTCTGCTAAAGTCCTTGTGTTCTGCTCTATTCTCTCGGAGCAGCTACCTGTGGTCCTGGGCCATGCTCCAGACTTTGTCCTGGAGCTCCTCTGCCTGCTGCAAGGTCTCCCCAAGCAGCTCTCAGGTGAACTCCTCCCTGTGCCACCTGTTGTGAGCATGCAGGTCCCAGTTGCACTGGATGCTTTTGGCATTAAGGTGTTTGGCAGGCAGGGATAGGGGGTTGGTGGGTGTTTGGTGGGGTTTGTGGTGGGGTTGAGGGATGAAGGGAAATGTTGGGCGTTTGGGGGTTTATGTTGCTTTATATGTATTGTTCTATTGTCTTGTAGGCCACTCTGAGCCTTCTGGAAAGGGTGGGGTAGAAATCTAAATAAATAAATAAATAAAATTTGAATGCTGGTGGTTCTGTCCATGCCCACTGCAGGCCTGTAGCAAGGCAACAAGGAAAACCATTAGTTCAGCCCGCCTAGGCATTTCACACCCTGCCCTTCCCATCCATTCTGACTGCGCTTCCTGCCCAATTTACACCTGGCCACCTGCTCACATTCCTGCCAATTTTATCGGCAACTCTTCATTCCCCAGTGACCCACCTGCTGTCCTGCCATGGTGCATTTCCCACCCAGTGTTTCAACCCTTGCTTTCCTGCTTAAGAGCCCTCTGCCCACCCGTTGGGAAGGGGGAATGAGTACCTGGCCTGTGCTGCTGCTGGAGGGGTTGCTGCGGTGGGATCTCTTTGACTGGGGCTTCTTCTTCAATGATCATTTCAAAGGAATGAAGGACATACAAAAAACAAGGGGAGACGCCCCCCCCCGGTCAACATTACTGGTTTCACTCCCCCTCCAACCCACCCGCTACTGTGGTACCTAGCACGCGTACATGCCATCCCATGGGCCTGCAATGGTGCCTTACCACCCTCTTACCATTCAGGGCCGGTGCCACTGTGTCCCAGGGATTTTCAGCAGCTGTGTAAACGCAGCCCATGCTCCAGGTGCATTTACTTACCATTCTTCAACTCTGCTGCCTCTACAAAGGTGGCCTCAGGGTCTTCAATGCCTTCATGAACATCTCCAGCAACTCCTCAAATAAAAGCTGGCTAGACAGTTTGATGAGATGGAGAGTCATGGTGTCTGTGTCCTTGGTCATGGATGCCTCCTCCGAGTTGTTGTGATGGCTTCCATGGGGGGAGTAGGAGCGCTTGGAACAAGAGTAGTTGCAGTTGTTAACAGGCAGTGTGGATGGGATATGACGATGGCTCCAGCCATGCATAGGAACAGGTCAAGGAGTTCATAGTATGTCAATGTTTGCTGCCTGCAACCAGTGTTGTGTTTGTTGTCACAGATCTCTTTGTAGCCCCTGCGCAAGTCTTTGGCCCACATCCCTTCTGTACCCCAGACGAGCCATTTGTTCTGAGATATCCTGGAACACCCCCTTGTTCCTGTAGCACTTGACCAGTTTATATTATACTCTCTACTCCCCCCACAGGGCGATAAAGGCCTTCATCTCTTCCTCACTCCAGGCAGGGGGGTAGCTATGTTGAAATGGACGCAGGGACAAGAAATGGACTCCTCTCCCCCACTCCCATCACCATCCTCTCCCCTTTCCAACCCGTCCCCAGCTTGTTCCCCCCAGTGTCTTTATTGCAGAAAACTGTCATCTTGTTTGTTTATTAAAATGTATACCTCACCCTTCCCCAAACAGAAACAAAAATACAATATTTTTTTTAGTAAAAATAGCAATCGGGGATGGCAAGGCCGCTCTGCAGGGGAGCTACAAGGAGCACCCCCACAAAACCCCCCAGCCCCCACACTGGCCCATCAGATCCCCTGCCTCCACACAGCCTTGTGAAAGGCTGTAATCAGGGAGAGACAGGTACAAAAATCAGGGAAGCAGAATGGTTCTATAGGGAAAAAGTGGAACTGATGGTTTACGTACCTGAAGAAGTTTCGCTGTGGAAACAAGAAGGGATATGGTAGCTTTTTAGGGGCTGAGTGATGTGGGTGAAAATCTAAAGTAAGGAATAAAAAAATTATGAGATTTGGATATTTCAAATCAAAGGGAAAGGAGTACGATAAAATTTTCAAAAGGAACAAGCAGAAATCAATTGGAAACATGAAATGGCATTGAACTGGTTTGAAGAGTGGAATTGGCAGGAACAGGCTAGCTTGTTGTTCAAATGCAGTCTTTAGCCCATACCTGAAAACACACACACAGGCATAAATTTGTTCATCTGAGCAGTCCTATTAACTTCCATGGGAATATTCATGAGTGTGTTTAAAGTACTTGCAGGATTGGTCACCATACTTTTAGCTTGTAACACCTTAACAATGAGCTGGAATAACTAACTGTGATGTCAAATTTCTCCCAGCCTAAAATAACTGCATTGTCATGAGCTCTCAAAGTACATTGAGTGTGTCCTTGTTTCAAAGCGGTATGAAATGTTTGATCCTTTCTATGATCCCCTGGCCCCCTCTGACTCCTTCCCCCCCCCCCCCCCCAGCCCTCACACAGGCCTCACCCCCACAGACCTCCCAGATCCTCTGCCCCCACAGGCCCACCCAGCCCACACAAGGACCCACATGCCCCAAGCTTCCCTGCCCCCACACAGGCCCCCCAGATCCTCTACCCTCAACCAGCTGAGATCCCAGGGAACATTCACCCAAGGGCAGGACAGCTCCAGTCACCCCCGCTGCAGCCTCACTCAGCCACTAGCGGACTCCTCTGGACCACACCGGCTGCCGTCACTCTGACCACCTTGCTCCAGCCCTACCATGGTGTGTCAGCCTCTCCTGACTCCTCTGCTCCTCTTGCTTGCTGAGCTGAGCTCGAGGCTGCGCTACCTGCCTCATGCTGCCGCCGCAACCGCTTCTTGCTTTATCTCATGCTGCAGGGCAGCACTTCCAGTCCCAGTTTTTGTCCATGCACCACAACGGAGCAAGCTAAGCATTACCGACAGGGAGATCATTTGTGGCAAGAGAGGCAGCTGCATAGCTTTCATATTACTATAGGGACAGGAGGAATCCTCTCCCCTCACACCCCCGCAGCATGGACCCCGGGACAAATGTCCCTATCTACGCCACTGGCTCCAGGGAATAAACTGCTTATGGATGGATTGGCAGGCAGGGTTGGGAGCAGTCGAGGTGGTGATAGTTGCCTGTGATAGATAGATAGCAATAAGCAGAAGCATTTAACATGCATCTGTGTGAATGCGTGACCCCCGCCCAGGTGCATTAACTTGCTATAGTCAACTGGCTGCTGGAGATAGACATTGGAAGTTGGCTATCGATGTGGGGAGTAGGGAGCATTGGCCGCATGCTGCACTCTACGACGAGCTGTAACAACGCATGTTTGCATTTAGCACATGCTGGCCTTTTAAGGTAGACGTTATGTGCGGCGAAGCTGGAAACACTCTATGTTTTCCGACCCCAACTCCAGAGTGCTGGAGGAGCAGCTGTTTGTTGGGGCAGGTGGGGAAAGTGTGCACTGTTCTGGGCCTCCTCCTGCAATCAGCTGTTTGTCAGGGCAACCGGAGTGGGCCTGCAGTGCTTCGAGCCTCCCTCCTCTCCATCACTGTCACATGAGCAGGCTGCTCACTTAAAAGCATCCCCCTACTTTGCGCATCTAGTGGGAATTGCGGGAGTTTTTTTATTGCTGCTGGGCTAGATTGCTGCTGGGGAGGTTAATAAGGAGGGAGGTTAATAAGGAGGGATTGGATCCGCCGTCGTCTCTATTAATGTGACCTCAGGATCCGTGCGGAAAGCAGGAGAAGTTGGAGCAGAAACAGGACACTGGAGGAGATATGGGTTCTGTATGTGTCTAATGGAGGTAGGAGTTTGTCACCTACTTTGCAGACAAGATCGCTCGGATTCAGAGCGACTTCAACGCTAGATTAGGGGCAGTAGGTAGAGAGCGCAAGGGGATGGAGGCCCCATCTGGTCCATCTTTGTGGGGGGAGTTTCAGGAAGTGATGTCGGCCAATGCGGTGGATGTTTTGGGGTCTGTGAGAGCTACCTGTTGTGAACTTGATCCGTGCCCGTCCTGGCTGGTGAAAGCTTCCAGGAAGACGTTGGGGATGGTGCTGGCGAGGGTGGTTAACGCGTCCTTGCAGCAGGGGAGGTTGTCGCCCAGCTTCAAGGAGGCTGTGGTGCGCCCCCTGCTGAAGAAACCATCGTTGGACATGGACGCACTCGCCAGCTACCGACCTGTCTCTAACCTCCTCTTTTGGGGGGAAGGTTATTGAACGGGCGGTGGCAATCCAGCTCCAGGCGCGTCTAGACAGCATTGGTTTCCTGGACCCTTTTCAATCTGGGTTCTGCCCCGGCTATGGCACTGAGATGGCATTGGTGGCCTTGGTCGACGATCTCTGCCGAGAGATGGATGCAGGACGTTCAACATTTCTTGTCCTGCTAGATCTCTCAGTCGCTTTTGACACCATGTACCATGGGCTGTTGTTGAGACAGCTGCATGACCTGGGGGGGCTGGATGGGACCGTTCTTGAATGGTTCCGCCCATTCCTCTTGGGGAGAAGTCAGCAGGTAGTGCTGGGAGCTGAAACATCTTGCCCCCATGCTTTGTCCTGCGGCATTCCGCAGGGTTCTATTCTGTCTCAGTTATTATTTAATGTTTATATGCAGCCCTTGGGGGAGATCGTGAGAGGGTTTGGGGTGCGTTGTCACCAATATGCTGATGATACTCAGCTGTACCTCTCTTTTTCAGCTAACCCAGACCCTGCTGTCTCGTTGCTATCCCAGTGTTTGGAGGCCATGGCGGAATGGATGTGGCAGAGCAGACCGAAGCTCAACCCTGATAAGACGGAGGTGATGGTGGTGGGGAGACCGAGGGAGGTGTCGCCCCCCCCCCTGAGTGGGGGGGGTTCGCCCTCCTGTAGCTCAACAGGTCCGGAGTCTGGGGGTGGTGCTGGACGCGGATCTCCGCCTGGAGCAGCAGGTAGAGGGGGTGACGAAGGCTGCCTTCCGCCAGTTGTATCTTGTGCGGAGGTTGCGTCCATATGTCTCTGGCTCGTATCTGGCCTCCCTCGTCCATGCCTTCGTCACCTCGAGGCTGGACTACTGCAATGCGCTCTACGTGGGGTTGCCCTTGTTCCTGGTTCGGAGGCTGCAGCTAGTGCAGAATGCGGCAGCCCGCCTCCTTTCGGGGACGGGTCGCCAGGACCACATAACACCTGTGTTCTGGGCTCTGCACTGGTTGCCAATAGCGAGCCAAGCCAGGTTCAAGGTACTAGTATTAATCTATAAGGTCCTTCACGGTCTCGGCCCCTCATACCTCAGGGTTTGCCTCACCCTCCGTGCCCCAGAGCAGCTCCTTCGGTCTGCCTTCTTGGAGGTCCCCTGTGTTAAGCTGGGGGCCACAATGAAGAGGGCATTCTCGGTGGTTGGGCCACGTCTTTGGAATTCCCTCCCAGAGGAAGCTCGCCTGGCCCCAAGCCTCTTAACATTCCGGCGAGTTTGTAAAACCTGGCTGTTCGCCCAGGTCTTGTGGGAGGGTGGGTTAGTGGGTTTTTATCCCTCTACCCTTCCTTATTTTTTGTTATAATCTTGTCTTTCCCTGTTTTAATTGTTGAGATTTTTATGATGTTTTAAATATTTTAAATATTGTTTTATTGAGATTTGTTAGCCGCTCCGAGCTGTTTGCAGGAGGGGCGGGGTATAAATATATTTAAATAAATAAATTAAATAAATAAATAATGAATGTGGTGTGGATTGGGCTTTTAAGGCAGACATGAGAGCGAGAGCAGAGAGAGGGCCAACCTGTGAAGGCAGTTGCTAGGCGTGCAGCCAGTACTGGGATGATAGCTGGCCAGTAGTGGGCAGTAAGTAGTGATGTGCATTGCACAGCCAGTCCTAGGTAGAACAGCAGGAATCTGCCATTTCCCATGCCTCCCTGTTTCCTCTGCCTCTAGTTCAAGAGCTATCACTCCACTCCCTAAGCAACTTGTCATATTGGCATTTTCCATGGCCACCTATGTCCCCCACCCTACCTTCACCTGCAAGCACTTTCCACCCCCTTAAGCGGCTTATCGCAGTGTGGTGTATCACTATGCCATACCGTCATACTGCCCACAGTTATTTCATACCGTCATAGCCCCCACTCCATGACTTCTCACCTTTCCCACAATAAGTACAGAATCCATGGATTGAGTAAAATATAATAACTTTAATTCAACTTAATGTAATGTGCATTTTGAAAATGCACAACAGGCACAAGCGGTTTGTGATCGCGGGCCATGCCCTGAATCTCATCCTGGATCTTGTCTGCCTGCTGCATGGTCTCCTCAAACAGTTCCCTTGCCAAATTCTCCCTGTGCCCACAGAGTTATGGGAGTTGTGGACCCATGGCCCTGGTTCCGTTGGGCATTTGTGGCTGCAGTTTTGATCAAGTGCTGAGATTTGGGACAATGCCATTTTTAATTTGGCGCATGTTGAGTGGAGAGAGGGGCAGGAAACGGTTGCTGCTCAGAGAGTTCTAAGCTTTTGGCCCGTGGTTCTATAGTACTGACAAACCTAGACACAAGGAGACTGCACGCAACCTAATAGACAGGAGGCAGATACGTAGGCGCACATTAGCCTGCACTGGCCCACATGGTGGGCCCACCATGCCCCTGGACAATGCCATGAGTGGGAATGCATGGCGGGGTGCGGGTCAACAGCTGGCAAACACCTAACAGATGGAAGGCGAACACCCACCTAGTGGGTGCTAATGTGAGCTATCGTTTCATCTGTCTTCATCCACTGGCTCTCGTGCCTACAGGTGAGTGGTCTCCAATGGTGGCCCCTCTGTGAGGGAGACTATGAGCAAGTAAAATGCTCTTAACAGCTCCAGGTTGGAATGTCTTTATAAAGGTGGTATCCAGAGCTTTGGGAGGAAATGGGATGATCTGTACGTTAAACAGGCCTTATGGGAAACAGCAGCTTTGATACCTTGATGCTGAAGCAGAAGGCTGGATTTCAAGAATCTCCAGGAGCTAACGTAGGAAGCATATCCCCAGAAGGGGTGTTGGGGCTGGGATGAGATCTGAGTATGCAGAAGCAGAATGCCAGTGTAATCTCACAAGGCAGCACTGATAAAGAGACTAAAGTGAGCTTAGTGGTGTTCTCGTTCCTCCTTTCCTGAGATTTGTGCCATGGGAAGCTGAGTGTTCCAGCTGCTGCTGACTCCCATGTGCTCTGAAATACTGTTTGTTTGCAAGCTATGGTAAATGGCCCCACAGAGCTCCTCTGCCCAGAATATTGTGGTGGCTGCCTCTCTTCTTGCTGAAACCAGGCAGGTCTGCCTCCCAAGCCCTTTGGGCTGTGTGCCTTCCCAAGGCACCGTATGACAGCACTGGGAGATTTTTGCCTAGAATAAAGGGAGTGAGGATATGGCTGAGTTCATGGCTAAGATGTGATTTGAATGCTGTTCTCCCAGGTCTTAGGGCAGATTCCGACGTGCATTTAAATTGCACAGAATCCTCGGCGGCACAGTGCGATTTAAAAAACCCCGCACTTCCGGGCTGGTGTGAATGCGCTGAGCGCGCACATTTCCACTTAGCCCGAATGTTTGGAATGCGGATTGAAAAGTTGCTCCGAGCAGCTTTTCAAACCGCGCTCCAAACATTCGGGCTAGGTGGAAATGTGCGCGCTCAGCGCATTCACACCAGCCCGGAAGTGCGGGGTTTTTTAAATCGTACTGTGCCGCCGAGGATTCTGTGCAATTTAAATGCACGTCAGAATCCGCCCTTAGTCTTTGAGGTAAAAAGAGCTATCATGCTATTGTTAGTGGAAAAGTAGATTGTAAACTCCCCAGAGCAGAAAGGGACCTGTCTACAATTTTAATTATTGTTCAATGCCAGGTACATTGCAGGCACTATAATAATAATAATTAATAATTAATAAATACATGGCTGGAATGACAGCTTCTTCCACTCCACCCCCCACCCCCCAAGTCTGCTGTACGCAGCAATCTGGTATGTGGCAGAAAAATCATTACAATCCAGTGTCTTCAGGTGGCTCAGTCTACTATGGGCAGGGGATAAGATGGTGCCAGGCCTGGTTCTTGCTGAGTCTTTACCTTAGGGACTGGAATAAAGAGGTGTATGGTGGTGCGGGACCAGGATAATTGTATAGGCTGCTCTATGCTGGATTTTGATGGAGAAGTACAGCTCTCTTGAGGAGGCTGAGGCAGGCTTCTCTTGAGCAGCTCCTTGGAGGAGCTTAGATGAGGGTAGGGAATGGGTAACATACATAGGTGTAAGGCATTCTGAGGTAGCGCTTTGGCAATCTATGGACTCTTGGGCAGTTACTGTGTCTGTGTAATGTATTAAGGCTCCTACAGCCTCAGCTGACAGAAAATGCCTCCCAGGGCAACAGGGCAATGTCAGGAATGTTGTGAGGGAATTCTGCTGGAGCCTGGCAGCAGAGCAAATATATGGGCCTGGGGTGCAGCAGAGGAAAGGATATGGATTCCTTCCTTATCTCATTCTCTCTCTCTCCTCTCTCTCTCATGTATATATGTGTGTGTGTGTGTGTGTGTCCGTCCCTCACAGGCAGGGTGTGGGCTGAGCAAGGCCAGACATGACTGTACTTCCCTGTGGTGCTGACACCCCAGCCGCAGTCTAGCCATGCAGGCCTGCCTGGTTTGCTCACTATAGCAGCATGGCAAGGTGTGGCTCTTGAGTGATCTGCCACAGCCCAGAGGGGGTGGATTTTGACTTTAACCCAAGCCTGAGGAAACAGTCCCTGAGGCTGCCTTATCTGAGCTGGAAGCCAGTCACTATCTCAGGCACTTTGAAGGGCATTCCAGAGAGATATGGTGTTACCAGAGCCAGACCTCTTCCTGTTCTGTAGCTTGTGAGGGAATTTCTAATACTGCTCGTGGGCTGAGCCTTGTACACAAGATCATGGTTTCCCATAAGTGAAGAGGATGGGCAGGGTCGGGGTGGGACCCAAGAGTTGCTGTAACCAGTGCTAGTTCTGTGATCTGCAGCTTTGGGAGCAAATGAAACTACTGAGAATATGCCAGATTAATTTTTAAAATGGGATTCTGCCAAAATCCCCTGTAGTGGGGCAGGTTTAATTCACATCACCCTTTTAAAAATGTATTTATTTAACACAATTTTCTATCCTGTCCTCCGATCTAGGCAGCCCCAGGGTGGCTCACATCATAAAAACACATCAAATCTGCAACACAATAAAAGAGACGGAAAACAAAACCAAAGAAAAACCCAACCCCCATCCCTAACCTGCACCCCCCACCCTACACTCCATCTCCCTTGCTAAAACCCCTTTGCCCGCTGAAAGCTAGCACGATTACTCAGCCGCCTCCTGGAGGATTAGAAGTTCGCTCCTTGCTGCCAACCATAGACAACACTGCAACAGGCAACTATGGGGCTAAATTTCCACATCAAGGAGACTGTGGCAGGCTGATTTGGTCATCATGCCCAGTTGTTCTCCTCTATAGTAGGAAGGAACTTCCTGGGGAACAGAAAAGTGCAGACAAGGTGGGGAGGGACTTTTCTTTCCCTGTAATAATCTCGAATATATCCACCCCAGAAGATGTTTTAGACCTGGGGAGGCTCAGTGGCCATGGCATGAGTACCTGGATATTAATGGTGGTTTTGCCACTGCCCTGTTTGGGTGAGCCATGTGACTTTCCTTTTCCAGTTTCTCAACCTATACAGTAGGACCAGTAGTCCCTCATGGGATAGGTGACCCGATTGTGCGTGCCTGGGGCTGCTTTGTCATGCCAGTCAACAGAGCCTAGATTGGGCCCATTCAAATGTCCTGTTTCCACCTCTGGGCAGTCACAGTCTTTAAAGTACTTATCTTCACAAAGCCTCAGTGGGGCAGAGCTGTTAAACCCATTGTACAGATGGGGTACTAAGGCAGGGCGAGATGAAAATTTGCCCATGATCATGTTAAGTCGTCACTGGCAGAGCTAGAAATTTAACCGAGGGCTACCACATTTCAGAGTAACGCTCTGACCAGTCAATCAATCAATCAAATTGATTTGTTTCGACTATGGGTCACAAACAATAACAACATACAAAACAAGAACCAGCAAAACTGTTGCAAAGTAAAAAACTTTTTTAAAAATGTAATAAAACAATACGAACTGCACAAACAATCTAAAATAATCTAAAATTAGTTAGATAAACAGTATCCATCCACAGTTATATGCAAAGTAACTATATCCAAGAATAATAAACCAGGACATTTAGGGTTCACAGCTAATTGTAGCAATACCCATTTTATCAAGGAAGATATGTCTTTGAACAGCAAAGGTGTGAGCCAAATTGGCCACTTTCAATGTTATTTGATCATTGGAACTGACCAGCAAAAAAGCTAATTTTTTGCATTGTGTTCCAATGTGTTTTCCCAACTAAAAGAGGATCTAATAATTTAGTTTGTGCTTCTGCCATAGTCGGACAATCAAAAAGATAATGAGGGAGGCCCTCAATCTGCCCTGAGCCGCAAATACAGAACCTTAAATTGTAAGGAACCCCTCTGTACCTGCCATCTAATACAACCAAGGGCATCTGCTGAAGTTCATTCACTTCTTTCCCTTGGGGCATGTAGGTCCTGGCAGCAGTTTGAGAAATTGCTTTGCAGAGTAAAACTGAAACAGTCAGGACAGCGGGAAGATACTTTTCTATAAGAAAAATGCAAGAATTTTGTTTTAAAGTCTACTTCAAAACAAATGATTGTGCAAGGTCTGGGGAAACTTTATCAGGGGTGCAGTGCCAGTTTCTGCAGTTGCAGATGTCTGTAATGCTGCTTCAAGGCCATCATCCCTTCTCATTCCCTCTCCTCTACCCTCCTCCAGCTCTCACAAGGGCAGGACTTTCTGGCTAGTTAACCTCCCTGCTTCTGCTGCAGTGTGTGCTTCAGAGAGTGGCTCCCAGAGCCTGCAGTTCTCTGGCCAAAAGATCAGTGTTGGATGCAGGGACATTGGGGCCCCATGTGAGATGGTGGTGTGGTCCCCCTCCTAACAGAGGAATGTTTGACAGGGTACTCACTAACATTAGAAAAAGGGAAATGTTACCATAATGAATTGTAGATGTTAAATTAAATAGAACATCCCATTCTGAGGCTGGGCCCGTCTGCACTCCAGGTCTGTATGTTATGCATATGTTATTTCTAGTTTACTCTTGGGCCTCATATGCTGGGGGGGTGTGGGGGCTCCTGAATTGTTGTGAGCCCCTTCCACAAGTGAGGGGCTCCCCATATTTGAGGCTCTCAGGATGTGTATTTTATACTAATCCTCCTCTGACGCATAAGTCATTCCAGGTCTATTCATGGATCCACGTATTGAGGATACCTTTGGAGGCCCCCGACACACAGGGTCCTGTGTGGTGTGACAGTCTGGACTTGACTGGATCCAGTCCTGCAAAAGATGCTGATCAAGCTGCCTCGGCTAGGAAGTAGGTAAGAGCTCAGTGATTTGTTTAGTTTTTAAATTCCTGATTTAAAGTCAAGCCACTGGTCCAAATAAATGACTCTAGGTGAAAGATAGGTTAGGTGAAAAAAGAAAGGACTCCTGATAAAAGCTAGTGCCAGCAAGCAGCATATTCTAGTTGTATGGTCCTGCTCCCACCTATAGCAAGGGGAGTAGTACACATGTGATGTCCTGTAGCAGAGCTTCATACATGTAGCAACAGCCTTCTAATTTGTCCTCAGCAGCTCTGGTTCCCTCCCAGGTAGGGCTGTGGCACATCAGGGGAGGGGGCTGCTCACACATTACATTGGCTACATGGTAGCCATAAATATGGGCAACTGCTCCAGTTTTTCAGAGCATCCACACGTGTTTAGGCACGTAGTGAAAAATGTCTTTGGTATTCAGCTACATGGCCAATGCGTAGCATGTGAAAGTTCTTCCAGAGAGAGACAGTGGCTGCTGCGTTGGCCTATGTCTTCTAACCCGAGAATAATGTTTTCCAGAGAAATGGCTCTGAGTCAGTTAGCTTGCAGTTTTGTTCAAACTTCCTCTAATTCTGTTTAGATCAGCACTCTTGATCAAATCCATTTCTTACCCGCACCTTGAGTGACCTGCTTCTGTAGCTGTATTCTGCCTTTCCAAAAGCAGAAGAGAGCTGATGCACATTAGAAAACACTCTTATAATGGCAGAATGCTGCGTGTTCCCTTGGCATAGTGCTTGGTGTCTGATTAACTTAACATAGGTGTTTTCCCTTACTATTATTCCCAGTAGCCTCTTGGAAACCATGATGATGTGAAGTTCTTTCCTGGGTTCTCTGCTGCTGTGGTTTGAATGATGGAGGTTTTTAAAATGACTTTCATTTTACTTCTGCACAGGACAATGGAAACTGTAAATCGATACCCATGTGGTGGGGAATACAGAGCAAGATGACAATTCCACTGCTGTGTGACGGCACAAGGGTCCTTCTTCATCCCAAACTCTTTGTTTGCCCAGATTTGTTTGAGTCTAGCCATAAGTGGTGGTGGTGGTGAGTTAAAATGAGAGAATTATCATTTTTTTGTGGAGGGAGACCAAAGGAGCATGCTTTCCCCAATTCAGAGTAAGATGTGCAAAAATAAAAAGTTGTCTTTATAGCACAGTATCCTGTCAGTAACCTGACTCTTGGTGGGTTAGTAGATTCTGAACGCTAAATCAGCAGTTGTAGGTTCACTCCTTCCCATATTGTCTTTACTAGGACTGTCTCCACCAAGGATCAAGCATTACAGTGGCAGGCATATTTACTTAGCCTGGTGGCACTGTTATGCATCCTCAAATCTCGCTCTCTTTGGGGTCCAGTGGGCCCCCAAACACAACTACCTTCTGGACTCCGTGGAGGGTGCGTATTTATCTCTGCCTCAGGCCAGGCAATTTCTAAGGCCAGCCCTGACCCTGTGTGCTCCTTTTCTGATGTGGCCCTGCCCCCTGCGGAGCATTGCTACATAACAACACTCCACAGGGGGCACCAGCATATTGGAAAGGGGCAGAGGAGACCCTTCGCCATGCCCCCTTTTGGCATGGCCCCACCCCTTTCTGGAAAAGTGGCAACCCTGCCATGGTGGGCAGGTATGAAATGCCGTCATTTGTCTGGTTTTATGGTTTTTATTTTTGTATTTTATATGCTGTTAGCTGCTCTGAGTCTTTATGGAAGGACAGGATGCACACATATATAAATAAATAAATAAATAAAATTGTGCAAAGGCATTGGGAAGCTCTGATTTGGTGTCTTCAATAATTTGCTCATCACAACAGACAAGATGACTTCCAGCAGCAGGCATTTGCCTTCTCCATCTCTAGTCTGTAATCGTGATGAAACATTGCATGTTGGAACTTGCAGTCTCCATGGACCATAAAACCAGAGATAGTAGCAATTCAGTCTGTCTTGCATTAGTTTGTTGATACTGGCCGAAGTCTTCATGGGATGTTGGGCAAAAAGGGGGCAGGGCCTCATTAAATAATGCGGCGGCTGCGTACCAAACCTTGGCCTGGTTCCCTCTAGAGTGGGAAAGTCACTTGGCTCCCTCCAGAGTGTGCAGGGATGGTTGTGGAGAAGTTGAGCAGTGGTGGAGCTTTGTTTGGTTTTTCAGACAGGAGAGCTGTAACAATGGCAACGGGAACTTCCAGTGCATTGTGATGATCTCACCATCATTGTACCCTGTGGCATTGCCCCGGTCATGTACCTGATCCTTCTGGCATTAGTGCTGTTGGAGTCAGCAGCAGGAATTTAATCCACAGGAGACTGTTTGGGTAATTGAAGATATTATGGAACAGACCTAAACTTTAATTACTGCAATTAGAGATTGGGAATGAAACTGAGCTAGCAGAATAGAGATAAGGGATGGTTTGAACCCCTACCATTTGCCCGGGCTTCTGACACACCCCAGGAAATTACAGAGCATGCACACAGTGTTTGATACCCTGGAGTAAATCCTGAACTGAGGGAAGTGAATACAGTTCAGGAATTATTCGGAGAGCCAGCTTCGCTCTCCAAAGTATAGAGGATAAAAGTGCCATGGCCTCAGGGCCCACCTTGTGTGACGTTCTGAGATAGCAGTGGCTAGATGAGGTTGTATAAAAGCCTGGGTTCAATCCTCCATGGGGAAGGGCATCAGGGTTGAAGGCCAGGCTTCTAGAGCTCCTTCAGGCCTTGTTCACATGATGGAATTAATCTGGATCAACCCATCCCCCTCACCTTACCAGGGTGTAAAATTGCAAGAGTATACCTAACTACTTACATTTAGATTTATTTTGGATAAACTTCCCATTTGGAGAAACTCTGGAATAACCACCCCAATTACAAATGGGGGGAAGCCCCAGTTCGGTGTAGTGGACACAAACTGTGGGAACAACCCTGGAAGTCTGATGCTGTGTGAATGCTCCAAGCTGAGGTTATTGCTCCTTGGGGAGTAAAGTGTAGTGGGGTAAGGTTTTTCTCATGCAAACAAGAGTTTAGAGTTCAGAGATTAATTCCTGAGCTGTCAGGGGCCAGCTAACACAGTGCATGGATTTAGTTACAATCACTAGTGACCCTGAGAGAGTATTTCAATGGATTTAAAAATAAATAAATAGAGGAGGCACTGTAGTGTAGAGGAAAAGGCAACCATCTGGCAGTTGGGAGATCTGGGTGCTATTCCAGCCAATGTCACTGACTTAGTGAATGACCTTAGGCCCAGGGGCCAAATGCTGCCCACAGCAAGTTTTTATGTAGGCCCTTTCTAGTTTCTAGATCTGGCCTTTGGATCTAGTTACTAGCCCCAGGCAAGAGGGTAAGGGAGCAGAAATGAATGCATGCACACAAGGATAGGGAACAGGTCTATGGCACAGATTCATGATCTGGACCCTCCTTTTCTGAGCACACCCCTTAAGGGTGTGCTGAAAAGACACCCCTTGAGCACTGGGAATTGGAAGATCTGGGAGATCCAGACAATGGCACTGACTTGGTGAATGTCCTAGGGCTGGGCTGGGGAACCTCAGAACTAGGTGTGCCAAATGCTGCCCACAGCAAGTTTTTATGTGGTTTCTGTGCACCCCTGCTCCCAACTTCTATGTGGCTTTTGGAACTTGTACTAATTTTCAAAGGCCTATGCATGAGAGTTAAAAGGTTCCCCACTCCTGCTCTCAACAGACAAGGCAGGTAAATGCAAGAGGGAAAACAGAGACTGGCAATGTGTCTTTCCTTAAGTCAGGGATGGGGAACCTATTCCCTCCCGGGGGCCATTTTGAAAATGAGTACAATTGCTGCAGGACACACAGGAAGTGGGGGTGCTTAAGCTGTGTGCTCAGAACTGGGGGAGGAAGGGAAGAATTCAGATCATGGATCTCTGCCAGGGACCCATCCCCTGTCCTTCCATGCATGACCTCATCTTTGCTTTTTTACCCCAAGCTCACTCTTATCTGGCCCCCTACCTGCATGCACTGAAAAAATCAGCCATGACCAGATTTGGCCCATGGTCCAGAGCTATGCCACCCCTGATTTAGAGTGTAAGTTCAGCAGTGGAAAGGATGTACCATCCCTCACCCTGTGATCCTATCCAGCACCTAGCACAGTGGGACTGTTAGGTGTTGTATTCATGATGATAACAGTAAATTCATGAAAGACGGCATCCTACAGATGTGGCAGTGAATTAGATGGGCATTGTTTCCCAGGTATTTTCCAGCAAGAGCGAGAGTCTGGTTCCCTTGTGTGTGGGGGTGGGGTGTTGGTTGTAAAATCGGGTGACCTTCCACCCCACCCCAGTGATAGTAGGCCTGCCTGCCACCCCCTTGCCAGGACTGGCCTTAAGCAGGGGCAATAAAGGCAGTTGCCCTGCCCCCTGCTCTTTGGGGGACCCCTACAGGTAGCTCTTCCCTGGATCTGCTCAGAGGGGCCTCAGGAGCTCCAACAACATTACTGCCATTCATGTGGGGGTCTGCCACCATCCTGAGGTTTATGGCAGCAGTGGGTATCCCAGGACCCCTGGAGAGCCAGTGTGTGGTGTAGTGGATGAAGTGCTGGACTTGGACCTGGGAGACCAGGGTTCAAATTTCACCCTAGCTAATGAACTCACTACGTAGCTTTGGGCAACAACCTCTCAGCCTCAGTTCCCCATCTGTAAAATGGGAATGTGTGTGTGTCTGTCTCTCCCTGTGTTCCCCTCATCCTCGTTCATCTTAGATTATAAGCCCACTGGGCAGGGACCTGTCTCTGAAAATCTGTGACTGTAAAGTGCTGTGTATGCCTAGTAGCACTATAGAAATTATTTTTGGTAGTGGTAGTAGAGGCATGTAGGGGAGGCTGCAGGAGCTCCTGGGCTCTCCGGTGCTTACAGGGGGGCAGGCAGTTAGATTGTGTTGGAGGACGGAGGCAGGGCCCGGCTCACGGCAGTCAGTCAAGAACGTGGTGGGTGGACAGAACAGAACCTGCCCATCTGCAGAGAGCTTGGGGAGACCTGCAGGGCCTGCCTTGGCTCAACCTAGCCACCCCTGGTAAGTTCTGGAGGCCCCCTGGGAGCTCCTGCTGCCACCCAATATGGCTCCCCATGACAGGAGTAATTAAAGGCTCAGGATTTGATTGGGATGATGCAGGCAAATTGTTAAACCTGCAGCGAAGTCAGTTTACAGCCCCTCACTTGCCCATCTTTCTCTCAAAAGACCTGCTTTATTAAGTCAGACTGAGGGTCCACACAAAAAAAAATCTTAATATTTCTAACAAGCACCAGCTTGCCAATTGTTAAAGGGATGTGCTTATGGGGGCCCAAATTTTATTTCACCCTGGGCCCCATAAATTCTAAGGCTGGCCCTGCCCCTTGCTGGTACTGAGAGGGCACTGCTAAAAGGAAGCTGACAACACTTGAGTCTCTTTCTGTCTCCCTGCCCCTTCTGCTGTCTGGGCATGCATTATTGTTTTGGCTTATGATGTTCCACCCCTGTTCTGTGGAACAGCTCAGGAGATAGTGTGTGTGTGTCTGCCTGCGTGTGCTGGGCCCTCCTTATTCACCAGGTGAGTCAGACAGAGAGGCAAACATTTTCTTCCTGTTGAGTGTGACTCAGGTGGAGGAGCTGATAAAACCACCTGAGAAGAGAAAGGGAAGCACAGCAGGAAACCACTTGCAAGACCACCTTAGCCCTCCCCCTGGACGTCCACAGCCTTTATCTGGTGTAAGGTGGACTTGAGTGCCTTGATTGGGTACCTTCTGCATGCCCAGAAATGGTTTGGCACTGGCTGATAACCCTGAGCTGCCTTGGTGTGTGTCTCCTCCTTCCTACAGCTGCTGGTACCAAGAGAAGGGAAGGTGAGGTATAACATACCATCTGTCTTTGCCTTGGGAGACTGATCACAGTTAAAATTTTCCTCTCCAGTTTGTCCTCGTTGCAGAGAGCTCTGGGTGATCCAACCTGCTTCAGATTTGCTTTGAGTAAGGCAGAGCTAAGCTCTGAAATTTCCCTGCCCCCATGCTGAGATGTCTCAGGAACATTTACAAATGGGAGTGCAGTGATTTGCTTGGGAATGAAGATTTGACACTGCTCTGTGGGTTCTTCAAGCTAAAACATCACACTGAAATGGGAATTCATAAGGTTCATTTGTAGATCAGGGAACTCAGAGGGTTTGCTTTCATAGCTTACTTGCTTTATGTAACCACTGCATTTGCTTTCTTCAGGTTGGGAGATTTGAGTCAAGATGCTTTTAATTGCATCATAGCATTTTGCAATTAAAAACCAAAGCATTTCTTAAGGCAATTTAAAAATTGGCAGTGAGTTTCTCTTTACTTCCAGTTATGGATTTCGTATCTTGGATGGGGAGAAGGGGCAGAAATTTTATTGTTTTGCATCTAAACCTCCCTGCATGCATTCCTCTATGTGTTTTGTAACTCATGCATTGCTAAAGTCTGTGCCTAAGCCTGTGTGCCCATATAACGGACTCTGTTCTGAGATCCTACAAGGGCTCCTTTGCATGTCAGCAAGGAAGCTTGCACAATGGTGTTTGGGTTGTGCAACGGTGTCTCAGCAAAATAAATTATAACTGGTAGCGTGACTGTGCCACTATTGTTTGCATACAGTGTGTATTCCCCTGGTTTTACGTTCATAATTGCACACTACAGTACGTAGAATGTGCTATATTGCATGTGTGCACAGATGCTTGTGAAGCATGCCTTTGTAGTAATGGTGTCTTCATGTCGCACTGCTGGCTGGTAGGACATTACAGCACATTACCATGTACTGTATGTAGTGTGTGATTATTAATGTAATACCAGGAGATAGTTTGTGTGTGTTACTCCGTGCAATGAAATACCATTCAACATGTGATTATATAGGTTTGCTTAATGCTGTCAGTTTGGCTGCTTCAGTGATAACACCAGTGAAGGTATGATTTGGGGCATTTTTACACATTGGAGCTTTTTCCTGGACTTCAGAAGTCCAGGGTTGGGAAACCCCAGTGGGGGGATTTAGATGCTTGCTCCTTGACTGGAAGTTACCTGGGAGCAGCACTGTTTTCAATGGCACCTGGGTGACTTCCAGTTAGGGAACAAGCATCCAAATCCCCTTCACAGGGGTTTCCCAGCCCTGGATTTTCGAAGTCCAGGAAAAAGCGGCAACATGTTAAAACACACAAATGTGTTTCAGTAGTTTTTGTGTATGCCTTTAATTTTATTGGATTTTGTGAGGTATACTTAAAATCCAATACTTGAATCATAAATGCTAGTGGAAAGGCTCGTAGAGATGTGACAGAGTAAACACAGGGAAAATATAATGGAAGGTGTCAGCAGCAAACCTGCTTTGCAAAAGCAAATCTGATTCATTTAAAATACAACACTAATTCTAATAGCAAAGGTCAACTGCATTGGAAATTAAATCCCTTAGGAAATCATGGTTGCTAAGAACACAGGGACTGCTCTAGAGTACAGCCTGTCTAGTCTGGTATTCTGTGTCTAGCAGTGGTCAGTACCTGATGATTCACGGGAAGTATACACGAAAAGGACAATTGTGGAGTGATCCATACTCTGGCATTTGGAGGTTTAGAACCTTACTGTGAGGATCTAGGACTCAAACCCACAACCCTGGCAACTCTAAGACATTAATTTACCCTGTAGAACCACCATAGCACTTGGATATTAGCCTTGCTATCCAGTGCTTTTAACCCTTGTGGGTACCGGAGACCATGCCCTCACTTGCTCTGCATTGGTAGAATG
Source organism: Sphenodon punctatus (assembly GCA_003113815.1). Lineage (NCBI taxonomy): Eukaryota > Metazoa > Chordata > Lepidosauria > Sphenodontia > Sphenodontidae > Sphenodon > Sphenodon punctatus. The sequence goes on from QEPC01001847.1 coordinate 376,066, forward strand.
TCTGCTGAGCAGGTACCTTTGTGGACCTGAGTGCACTTTAGGATGTTGTGTCCAGTAACCCCAGTTACAGGAGCACACTTGCAGCCTTGAACGATATCCCATGGTGCATTGTTTCTGACAAGACGACGGTGTAGAAAGCACCTGCTGGGAGACTTCCCTCCACTGTTATCACTACATCTCTATGGTTATTGGAGGACTGGAAGCAGAGGCATTGGTAGCTGCTGGCTGAAGGGACTGGGGTCCCAGATGTTTGCAGCAGAGTCCTCCAAAGCAGAGCAGCAGCATCAGAAGCAGTTGGGAAAAGGAGTTCTGCCAGAGAGGTTCTGTGCTCTGCCCCTCCTTCAACTCCTGGATGTCACAATGCTCTGTAAGGGCAAAGGCAAAAAGATTCTCTGTCCCTTTCTGATGTGGTCATGACGTTCCACAGGGCCATGTCAGAGAGGGAGCAGGATAGCTCCACCTCTGGGTCCAAGCTCCACTCTGGGCAGGAACTTAGTGACATTCCCAGACTGGAAGTTGGGCAAGGTCTACTGGTAGCATTCACATGTCACTTTGATTCAGTATTATTGAATTAAGTAGCGCATAGGACCAGTTTAAACTGGGGCTGATGAACACTGGTTAAGGCTTACCCAACCCATGTTGTTTGTTTTTACATGAAAGAAGAGGTTTAGGCTGATAGCAGGGCCAACCCCAGGGTTTGCAGGGCCATGTGCGAAGTCTTGGTCTGGGGAATAATTTGCCCTCATACCTGCGCACACATCATCCCCACTCACCCCTTAGTTTCCCACACACAGCACCCCCTCACCACTTCCATCCCACAGATCCACCCCAAATACCCCCCACAGTGTCCACCTGTCTAGCCTCCCCCAACTTTCCTCCTACAGTTCCCCCACCCCCATCCACCCTGCCAACACAGGGAAGGAATGGCAGGAGGGCCGCATTGCACATAAAGAGCATTAGGGGGGATAACTCCTGTTACTCTGAAAAAACCTTTGCACAACATTGCACATGAGAACATTAGAGGGGACAGGGCTGTCTGGGTGCTCAGATTCGGGGAGGAGGGGGAAAGGTATTTTCTTGGTCGGGTGACCCTTACCTCAGATGCTGCTGGGCCTGGGCCTTCTGGGAGGGCTGTAGGTCAGTCAGAGGCAGGCAGGCTTAGGTTGCTAGGCAGGAGGGGACAGCAGGAACATTCTGGCTGTCTCCTTGGCCTGGGTGGTGGTTCAGTCCTCCCCTTCAGGAGTCATGGGGGTAGGGAGAGAGGGGATAGCCATGGAGAGAGGTGGGGGCACAGGGGGAGAGGGGAGGACACCCATGGGAGGAAGGGTGGAGGGAGTAACCCCCTCTCACACACAGACACAAGCTCTCACACTCACTTCTCTCACACACAGACACACGCTCTCACACTCACTTCTCTCTCTCTCTCTCAGACACACACACACACAGTCACACTCACCTCTCTCACACAGACACACTCACGCTCACTTCTCTCCATACACACTCTCAACTCACACTCGCCTCTCACAGACACACAAACTCACACACACTTATTTCTTTCACACACAGACACTCACGCAGAATCAGACTCTCTCACACACACAGATGCACACAGTCTCTCTCTCTCTCTCACACACACACACACACACACACTTGGGGCAGGGAGGAACTGCGCTGTCACTGGCCCTCCTGTGCCCTCGCCTGCTGCTGCCACCATTCAGGTTTCAAAGGCCTGAACTGCCAGACTAGGAAACTGAAACTAGAAGAAAATGGTTTCCTAGTCTGGCATCCTGGGACTACATTTTCCAGCATGCCAGACTAGGAAAATGGCGGCCCCAGCGTGTATGAGGGAAGGTGCCTTTAAACTAATTGCAGCGGTGGCGGCAGCAGCATCGGGTGCCTGGCGCCGCCCCCAAGCGGGAGAGAGTAAGCAGGCGGGGGCGCAGTGGTAGTTCCTCCCCTCACCCCCGTGCTGCTTCCACCACCATTGGCAAGAGGGCTTGGGCAAGCTGAGGGCCGCCTCCAGCTGCTCCGCCTAGGGTTGGCCCTGACTGATAGACCCTTGAAAAATGAACATGGAAAAAAGGCCTGGGTACCTTATGGGCAAAGTAATCCAAATATGAAATGTTGGGCTGCGCAGACTTGACTAGAGGCTGAATTTATTCAGCTTCTCGAATCAACAAGAGTAGAGGATCAGGAAGGAAACTGCTTGTGTATTTGGATATGTTTGTGGAAGCTTAAGTGAAACTTGTCTAGTGCTCAAATGAATCTCTTATCCAAAGAATTTGACTGCTTCAAATCCTTTCCAGCAAAAGTGGATACAAAGAATTATTTGTTTCTGCATTGTTACTTACATTTCCTAAGGCTTTGCAAGAATTAGCAGCGGATCTCTCTTAGCTACCAGTTATGGATTTCGTATCTTGGGCAGGGAGAGGGGGCAGATACTGGATATTTATTTTTGTTTTTCTTTTTTTCTTTGGTCAAATAACTGAATATCTGAACTGAAAAACTGAAGCATCCAACCCACAATACCCAAAGAAACAAATATGAACATTTCATTTTGGATGTGGATATTTACTTGATTATTTTGACAGTTATCTGAAAGTGGAAATAACATTTGCACATGTGGCAGTAACTATTAATTTCTGACAAAGCTTGAGCTTTGTCTCTTCTTGCCATGGAAGCTTTGCTGGTTCTCGGGGAAGGTGCTGAGATCAGGTGCACTGTTGCTAAGTTGATTCCTCGTCAGTGCTGGGATCTAGGGGCACTGATTCCGGGACAGGCCAGCCCTGTTTTTCTCTTTCCCACGCATGAGTAGAAGAGCATAGGGCTGTTATGAAGCTATGGCCTGCTTCAGGGTTGTAGCTAGGCTGGAATGGGTTCTGGTGCAGAAGATGGACTAAGCCCCCCACACACTGTTCTTACCAACAGCAGGGGACACAGTGTGGGGCCCCAGGCTCACTGGCCCTGGTACAGCTGTGCCACCTGTCCCTATTGTAGCTACACCCTTGGCCTGCCTGGCTTTTGCTCCCACCCTCCAGGAGCTAGAGTCTCTCTCTGAAGAGTAGACAGGAGTTTCTCACACTCTGTGCAGTCAGAAAAGTCTCGAGTGTGACACTTTTTTTTCTCTGGGTCTGTGCCCTGGACCTGCTCCATCCTGGCACAGCATTAAAGACACCCAGCTGTTCCCATCTGCAGGGACCTTTTTAACAGCTGGAGAATTTGGTTATCCCAAGGTAGGGCCTCCAACAGCCAATAGGAAAGAGCCTGCAATGTTCTTGTTCTCTCAGCCCCCAAGCATAAGCTGCTCAAGTTTGTTTGCTCTATTAAAGTTTAATTTACTTGAGCTCTTATGGGCAGACACCTTTTGGGGGGGAAAACAACAGTAGGAAACACCCCTTCTCCCCTCACAAATTCCAATTTGTGGAATTTGGCAAAGAAGGCACTTGAAACTACTTCAAGCCAGTTATACATTAACTCATTCTATTTCCTTTGAGTGAATGAAGAGAGGATTTGTTTCCATCAATCACTCTGCATAAAGACTAGAAATTAAAATGTTGTTCTCATCCCCTTTAGTCTGCATAAGGCCCTGACCCCAATTTAGCTTGTAAGGCTTGTGCCCATATGTTCAGCACTGTCTGAGAGATCAGTGTGTGGTTTTTTGGTTCCAGTTAATTGCACAGATGAGTCCAATCTGAATGGAAAATGGAGGAAAATCTATTTTCTCAAACCTCCTCTGCTTCCCTGGTCACTAGGTGTTGCCTCCTGGTGTCCTGACTGATATGGGCTTTAGCCCTGAAATAAAGATGTCATTACCATCCATCAAACAAACTTGGTGAAATAACATCTCCCATGGTGCTGGATTAGATTAGTGTCCTGATGGCTGGCTTGCAAGGAACAGGGTGAGAAAGCTGGAATAGAGACAGCTGCATTACCATGAGAGTGAGTAGGACTGACTCAGAGTCTCCAGGTTTTAAGGGTGAAGCTCTTCACTTCTCTGGGTTTAAATCTCAATTTCTCAGGGATATCCAGGTGCCCCTAGGTAGCGGAGAAATCAGGGCTTCAGAAGGCGGTGGGGCAGGGCCATGTCAGAAAGGACCAGGGCAAAGAGGGCCTCCCACCCCCTTTCTGATGTAGTTCCACCTCCTGCAAAGTGTTATAACATCACGATGTTCGGCGAGAGCATGGTCACGTTGGAAAAGGGGTGAGAATCTCCCTTTGCCCCAACCCCTCTGAGTCAAAGCCTTGGGGAAGGTGGCCATGGGTAACCCTAACTAACTGTGTGCGAGGGACGATAACCTGCACACAGGAGGCCATGACCTCACCCTTCTTCCTCACTGACTTGCACTCCTTCCACAACCCTTGCTCCTCTGCTGCAACTTTCTGCCATTGGATGCTGTTTCAAATTTGGCTAGCATCCAGCAGCAGTGCAAGAAATGGCAGCTCTGCCCATGAGCCACCAATCAGGATTGCTGTTTCTGGAAGTAGGTGGAGTGGCTGCCATTTTGGAGTCCCATCTCCTTCCAGATGAGCCAGCTATATCTGGATGGAGCAGATCGAAGAACTTAGCCCCAAATGTGAAGGGGAGAGTCTCTCCTAGACAGGAGAACTCACTTTTATTATGCTAGTGTCCATTACTCTCTACCTACAATAGCTGCGTGGAATTGTTTGCCTACTCTGTACATTAATGTGTGTTTGCAGAGGTAAAGACTTGATGTATTGGGCATGAATGAGCACATGTAGTTGTACAGGTAGAGAGGGAGGAGGGTTCAGTGGCTAGGGTGTTACCCTGGGACTTGCAAGAATCCAATTTAAATTCCCCACAACAGGAGACAAATGGGGGAACAGGAAAGGGCTATCAAGAGCAAGATTTTTCATAGACCCCCTCAGGCTTCCTTAGCTGTTCCCCTGACTTTCAAGGTACTGGGGCAGGGGAATATCTAAGGGGGGGGCTGAGGTAGAGCTATGAGGACAGTGTGGCAGGGTCAAGCTTTGCCAAGGTAAGTATTGTCAGGATTATGGCTCAATAATGTAGTCTCTATGGAGCTTAGCTCCAACCACAGTCTTTGACATACATCATTGTAGCACAGTCTCTCTCTCCCCCCCCCCCAACACACCTACACCCCCCCTACACTGCCTGTACACTGTTGACTAATGTCAGGCAAGCAACCCCCCTGGCACCCTAGCCCAGTCTAACTCCTAGCCAGACATAGTCCTCAGGCTGGTTATTTACAGGCTTGGTTCTCTTCAGTACTTGCAGTACCCTGGACAGCAGTTTTCAGGCGCTCCTCTCTCTTCAGTTGCCAGACCCCAACTGACTCTTCTTCAGGAAGCTGCTTCTTACATAGCTCTAAGTGGGTGTACCCACACCTCCCCTTTGGCCAGGCTTAAAGGGCCCACAGGGACTCTACCCTGTTAGACAGACCAGCTGCTCATCCAATTTGTAATGCTCCCTCATGCCCCTTTAGCTGTGCCCCTCCCCACTACTTTCAGTGCTCGCCTTCCTATGGTGCCCTTCCAAACTCCCTAGTGTGGCCAGTCCGAACCTGTTCTCTATTATGACCCTGTGGGGTACTTCTCCAAAGTGACCAAGAATGGTCACTGTTGGAGACAGGATTCTGGGTTCAATGGACCATTGGTCTGACTCAAATAAAATCAAATTTATTTGTAGCATGTCCAACAGGACATAGCCATAAAATACAATATCATATAAAGATTTTGTATGATTAATATATACATAAACATATGAAAATAACAAACATCCATGGTCTGACTCAGCATTGAACTTCTTATGTTTTAATGAACAAATTGTTTAGCTTTGGGGCCTCAGTTCCTCCTCTGTAAATTGGTCTCCCTCACAGGAATGTTGTGAGAAGAAACCCAGTAAAGACAGTGAGGCATTCAGGGCAGGTACCACTGTGGTGGGGTCTGGTCTTTAGCTAGATGTTCATGTGATGGAAGTAAAGGTCTAGCTAACTTAAAATGGTAAAGAAAAAAGATCATATTTCCTGGTTGAAGGTCTAGAAGCTAAAATATTCCGGGGGATGTTAGGTTTTGTCTTTATGAAGCTGCATTGGAGATAAAAGAACTTAGGCCACTTTTACACAATGCAGATGTGGCCAGATGCATCGCGTTGAAGGTCTCGCCATAGGAATCGCGGCTCGCGCGGTCTTTTGGAAGGTGCATTTGGGAAACCCCGGGCCTTCCAAAATGCGCCTTCAAAAAGCCTTGTGGTTTCCCAAATGAGCCTTCAAAAATATCGTGTGAGCTGCGATTCCTATGGCAGCCGGCTACTTCCGCTGCCTCTAAATGCACCCCATGGGGGGTTTCAGGAACGCGCTGCATCCGGCCATTCGTGTAAAAGCAGCCCTAGGGAGACATTTACTCACACACCGATCAGAGGATTGTAGGTAACCTTAGTGATCATCTAGTCCAACCCTCTTCCCTAAGACAGGATACCCTCTGCATACAGCGTCACAGACAGACGCGGCTGTCCAGATGGTTTTGGATTATTTTTTTTAAAAAGAGATTTCACAATGTTCCTTGGCAACCTATTCCATTGCTTAACTGCTCTTACTGTTCGGATGGTTTTCCTAGTATTAACTCACATCTACCTTGCAGCAATTTTAAGCTCATTCCCTTTCATTCTGTCATCTGTGACAGTAGAGAACAAATGTGCTTCACCTTTTTTGTGGCATCCTTTTAGATATTTGAAAACTGCTATTGGCTTTCCCTCCAAGTCTTTTCTTTAGGTTAAATGTTCCCAGTTCTTTGAGCCTTTCCTCACATGGCTTGCATTCTACTCCTTTATCATCTTGGTTGCTCTCCTCTGAATCCTCTCCAATTTGTTGACCTCCTTCTTGAAGTGGTGGGCATAATCAAGCTCTCCCCCTTCTAAGCCTTTCCTAATTTTGCTTCCCTTTTCTTTTCATTGTGTTTTCCTTCTTACCACCCCTGGGTAGTCTCTAGACCACTGTTGGCTCTCTCCTTCCAATTGCCATGGCTCTAAAAGGATTTGGGCTCCATCCTTTCCGGTGGCTGGTTTCATCCACACCAGAGTTCAAACCTGCACTGCTACAATAGCTTGTGACATGTATGTGGAAACTCTACTTGTGCTTTCTATGGAATAAGTATGGGTTCCAGTTCAGCAACAGGAAAATCACAAAGGAGTCTCCCAGTTAAGAGTCAGTCTGCATTACAGCACACCAATAAGGTCAGTTTCCCTATCCGGTTCATTTTTGCAGAGACTTGGAGTTGGAACCTGTGCTTAGTAAGCAGTAAAGGTTCCTTAAACTTGGAATGCAAAGGAAGCAATAGCAAGGGAATGTTTATATCAGTCTGTGTGGGAGATAAGCTTGGATGTTAGACTGTAGGCTGAGTAGTCCCCATAATATGATGGGTTTCTGTATTGTGTGTGTGTGTGTGTGTGTGTGTGTGTGTGTGTGTGAGTTTACAATTGGAAATCAGAGCAAGTTACTACCACAGGGAGGATCAGACATCTGTGTGGGTGAGTGAGTGTGTGGGGAGTGCTGTGAATGTGACCCTGTGTACAGATGTCTTAGGAAGGCCTCTTGTAAGCAGCAACATCATTTGAAAGGCATTGTGGAAGAGGGAGGCAGGTAGAAACAGCACACAACAGGAATACACAATTACCTCTTTAATGCCATACAATTACAGGCATGTCTAGCATGATGTAATCCACATCAAAGTTGCTGCTGACAGCAGCGGGAACTGGAGAGAGCAGAATAATTTCTCTGCAGATGGGGTTTTGTGTGTGAAAATGCATGGTTCCACTTGAGGAGTTTTGCCAACAATGTCAGTTGTTTGAGGCTTAGACTTGGTGATATTACTATTATTTATCATTCATATAGTGCTTTGGGGGTTCATGGGGAACTGAGAGTAGAGAGTGACTTGCCCAAGACCACCACCCAGTGAGTTGATGGCTAAGATATGATTTGAACCCTTGTCTCCAAGATCCAAATCCAACACCTTATACGCAAGGCTACATTTGTAATAACTCTGATATGACAGATTTTGTGATGTAGAGAGGGAGTGTAATAGCTGAGTTGGTCACAAAAAGTGATAAATGGAGACAAAGTAGTTCATATGATATCTTTTATTTGACCAGCTTCTGTTGGTGAGGGGATGAAAGCTTTTGGGCCACACAGGGCTCTTCCTCAGGCTGGTAATAAATTGGAATAAATTCTAACCTATTACCAGCCTGAGGAAGAGCCCTGTGTGGCCTGAAAACTTTCATCCCCTCACCAACAGAAGCTGGTCAAATAAAAGATATCATATGAACTACTTTGTCTTCAGATTTGGTTATGCAGTAATTGTAGTTTCATTAAGGTGGCCACACTTTCAAAGGATTCAAATACTAGGGCCTATTTAAAGATCTCCGGTTACTGGTACAGAAAACCTTTGCAGATGAATGACTAGTCATTGGCCAAGACTTTGCATTAGGGATGGAGAACCTCTCGCCTTTGGGCCAAATTCAGCCTGCAGCTGTTTTTTATTTGCCCCCTTTCCTATTCCTGGATCTGGCTCAAGTCTAGCCCCTACCCTCAAGCACTGAAGGAGTGTGCTCAGGGGGAAGGGAGTAGCAATGGATCTGTGGAACACATCAATGATCTGGACCCTCCTTTCTCCCATCCCAAACACATCCCTTAAGCACTCTGCCTCCCCACCCCCACAACTCCTTTCCAGCCCATGGAATGTGTACTATTTTTGAAAGCTGTCCATGGGAAAGGAAAGGTTTTCCACCCCTTGCTCTACACAAAGGCAAGGACAAGTGTTTTTTTAAATCACATAATAAAGCAAAATAAGATATCCTTGTAAAATTTGCGTGCAAGAATGGGGTGTGTGTGTTTGTGCGCGCACGCTCGTGTGCACATGGGCAAATCATTAAAATTGTAGGGTTAAAAGGAACCTCAAAGGTCATCAAGTCTAACACCCTGCTCCATGGCAAGAAACAAAGGCTTTAATGAACATGTCAATTTCCACGTCATTGGCTGCAGGCAGGGGATGTATGAATGACTGTACAGTCGTAATGCTGAATGACGATGCACAGGAGTGTGGGGAAGGGGATATGTCTGAGGATGGGATGTGCAGGCTCTGGCAAGTCTCTATGCATCCTATGCCAGCTAACAGTTACTTCTGCAAGATACACAAAGTACAGATGCAGTTTTCATAACTGTGAGTGGCCCCTTCTCCCTGCTCACGCTCATATAGTGAGCAATGCATCATAGACAAGAAAGTTGTGGTAAGCGGGGGAGCTAGTTCAGGACTTTGTTTCAGTGAATGTACGTCTTGCATTCCTGACTGGGGGCAACAGCTGCTAGAAGAGCCCTGGTCACAGGCATAGCTGTGCTGGCCCCCACCAAGCTTAGCCAGTGAGCTGTGTTCAGCCACAGAGGCTTTGCTGAGCATGGAGGGAGGGGTGAATACAAGATGGAGGATGGAGACAAGCAGGGAGTGTCTCAGAGACTTGCCTGCCATATATTCAGAGCAGTGCACTTTTGCTCTCCCTGTGCCTTTGGCTGCCATCTTGCCGGTCAAGATCCTTGCATCCTGCTTGCTTTGCTGTGTGCATGCCTGGTGCAGCCCAGCAGACCCACCTGAGCTTTGCCTCAGGAAGCAGAAGCCACTGTCCGCCATTGTCAGAGTCAGTGCAACGTGCCTCCCGGTTGGTTGAAGTCTGAGTGAGCTGCCGAAGGGGCAAAGAACAACTCGGCGCTTTGGCATCAGGAGCTAACTAGAGGGAGGTGACACCAAAGGAGTGTGGGAAAGGTGGCGCTGCTGGCAGGCACGTGTCATCTGTTGGCACAGAGTTGAGGCCTTGGCCAACGCAGACTGGTTCAATGCCAGGAGGGGATGAGCTCAGCGCTGGTGCTTGGCAGACCCAGGATACGTCTGATTTGCAGGAAGGCCTGAGGTGTTTGGAAAACAGGTATCGTGTCTGAACCTGATGGTCTGTGCTGGCAGCCAGCTGGAAATTACACAGACCTGCTGCTGAGGGCTGTGTGGATTTCTAACACTAACACAATCTCAGAGGTATCCTATTCAGTAGCTCGATTGCACGACTTTTGGGCCACTGTGAGAAGGAAATTATTTCTGACCACATGGGCCGCCTCAAACTTGGCTACAAGAAGACAGCCGAGGTGTGTGGCTCTAGGACAGTTTTCCTCCCCATTAACCTACCCCCCTGATCCACAAAACAGTTGCACCCCATCCTTGGCTCACGTACCCATGTGACTCCCCACAGCAGGGAATCTAGCAAGCCACAGGCTCTTCCCAGGTGGTTGGACATTGCTGGGAGACATCCACAGTGTGGGAATCCCAGCTGACATTTCAAGACACTGGCAGCAATAACAAACCAAACTTGTTACTGATGGCAGCTTCGTGGGTTAATGGGAAGAAGCCAAAGGAGTTGCAGTTTCTGTCGGAAGCCTATCCAGGCCTCTCTCCTGATTCCATGTGCCTTGTTCTGACCACTTCCCATCAGATCCCTGCCCCTCTTCCCAAGAAGACAGGCCTCTTTGCACTCAGACTGCGACGGAACAGGACTCTGTGTGGGGAGCTCTGCTGAGGGGTTAGAGGAAAGAGTGCTTGGGGCTGTTGGCAGGGTCAGCCTTAAAATTTGGCCCCTACCCCATGGTGGCACCTTCCACAGGGCCCTAAAGGTGGTCATGTTTGGGGCCCCACTGGGAGGGACGGATACCTCCACACCCTGCCCCGGTGAAAATAGAGGCCACTGTGGGGTCTCTGGAAAGAGTGGGGCCTGGATCAGTTGCCCCAGGTCCCCCTGTGGTAAGACCAGCCCTGGCCATTGTGAACTAATGTCACTCATGCTATTTCTGATACTTTTCTGGGGTATTTGAACATCACTGTAGTCCTTCTTTCTTTCCACTGACTTCATTGGAGCTGTACTGATTTTACAGTAGCCAAGAGTCTGACCCAATAAGTCTGGTTATTCATATTCAAATACAATAGCAATCAAATGAAATGGGGAGATAAAAGAGCAGTTCTTGCAGTACAAAAAAAGAGCCCTGGTCACAAGCTAATGCTTGCTCAGCCAGCCTGGCAGCAATCTGTATTGGAAGCACCACTAGAGTGTTAGACTCCTGCAAATAGTTTACGAGTAGAATAGCAACTCCTACAGTCAAGATTATGTTTCAGCCTGTTCTCACTAGTGTCAGAGCGAGCTGACAGATTGTGTGACTGGTCACAAATCTTGCAAGGCTGGGTTTCTTAAGGTTGCTGAACTCAAGGGGATCTTGGTTTTCCTTCTAAAATGCTGACATTGTGAGTGCTCACAATAAGAGAGAAAGGTCTAAACGTATGACTGTCAAGGACCCTGAAGGATTCTTCAGATGCCATGAGGCAACTAAGTAGAGAACCCTACATTTATTATTTTGATGCTAACCTTGCAGTTCAGGGAGCCTGCTTCACCTTCTGAGCTTTGGTTTGTTATTGCTGCCAGTGTCTTGAAATGTCAGCTGGGATTCCCACACTGTGGGTGTCTCCCAGCAATGTCCAGCCACCTGAGACGAGCCTGTGGCTTGCTAGATTCCCTGCTGTGGGGGTCACATGGGTAAGTGAGCCAAGGATGGGGTGCAACTGCTTTGTGGATCAGGGGGGGTAGGTTAATGGGGAGGAAAACTGTCCTAGAGCCACACACCTCGGCTGTCTTCTTGTAGCCAAGTTTGAGGCGGCCCATGTGGTCAGAAATAATTTCCTTCTCACAGTGGCCCAAAAGTCGTGCAATCGAGCTGCTGTATAGGATACCTCTGAGATTGTGTTAGTGTTAGAAATCCACACAGCCCTCAGCAGCAGGTCTGTGTAATTTCCAGCTGGCTGCCAGCACAGACCATCAGGTTCAGGTATTTGTTCCATTTGGAGTTGGCAATTCTATAGTCCACATCGGAAAAATAATACTGAGAAGCAGCATGGCTGGTTTAATTTGCTATGCTTGGTAGTTCGAGCCAAAGAGAGGACCTGAGGTCTGTCAGGTATGGGGGACAGAAATGTTTGTGGCATGGTGGCTGCACTACAAGTGCTGTGCTGCTTCTGCAGAGGGCTTAGGTCTCTAGGACTGTCAGACAAGTTCACATATAATATGTTATGCCCTCTTCCCCAGGCACATAACCAAGGGAGGGTCTGGGGGGGCCCTATGCTCCCCATTAATTTCTCTTCTCAGTCTGCTATTGTCCTCCTTCTAGTTGTGCCCCCTAACAAAGGAAAGTGACCCCCATCCCATCTGAGAGAATTTGGTTATACCACTGCCCTTCCCTTAGACTCTGGCTGAGTCTGGTCTGTGGCACAGGTGCAAAGTGGCAGCTCAGGTTGATCTAGGTGGGGTGGTTGCTTCCTGTGAAGGACTGTCTGCTCCGCACATGCAAAATGAAACCCACAAATGGATCCCTGCTTCTGGGAAGCCAATAGCAAGGCCCCTTTGTTTAACCACATCTACTTTTTCTGTTCTTCCAGTCTGTGATTGCAATGGGTACTCTAGGCAGTGCCTCTTTGATTTGGAGCTGCTCAGGCAAACGGGAAATGGATACCGGTGCCTTAACTGCAAGGACAACCGAGATGGAGTTCACTGCGAGAGGTGCAAGGAGGGGTTCTTCCACCAGCACCATGGAGATCGATGCTTGCCCTGCTACTGTAACCCCCAAGGTAGGATCTTCCTTCTTGAATCCTTGCTGCATTCTACCATAGTTTGCTCATGAAGCACTGGCAGAGCCCTTATCTCCAAGTGGCTGCTGTCTCAGAAGGTGTAGCAGCGTTTGTGGTTCATCACCACAATCAGATAGTAGAGCCATTCGCGAGGTACTCCTCCTTTGCTGGTGTTATCAGCAGGGCTGGACTTATGAATTGTGTGCCCCCTAGTTCCTTCTCTGTCTGCCCCCAAGCGCTTCCCTGCCCCCACGCAGCACTCACAACACACATGGGGGGAGAGGGCGGGGCTCACACACACAGGGAGAGGGGAGGGTCTCACACTCACATATGGGGGAAGGGCAGAGAGGTGAAGTGCTCACGCTCACTCACAACACATGTGGAGAGGGGCTCATTCACAGAACACCCAAAGAAGGGTGAGGGGTGAGGGAGGAGCTCACACTCAGTGAGAGTCACAATCTCCCCAGGCTACCCCCTAACTGTCATCCCCCCCTTCCCACGAGCTGCCCTGCCTGACCATTCTGCTCCTACACTTGCCTTCTGTTCCCAGCATGGGTCACTGGCTTGGCTGTCTGTCCCCCTAGATCAGGTGCTCACTGGGGTATGTGACTCCCCCGAGTCCCCCCTGCCTCTGACCCATCCAGGGGAGCAGGAAGGGAGGGAGCAGGAGGTGTCCCACACAGGTTTTGTGCAGTGCATGGGGATATTCTTTCTGGCAGCTGCCCAGCTGTTGCCCCCTGATCATATGCCAGCACCGATCAGCTGGCTGGCAGTGGCCATTAAGTTCTGCAGGTGCAGAAGCCAAGCCACGGCTGTGCCTGTGCAGCCAGGGCTTAATGTCTGGGGGCAGCGGCAGGGGCAGCAACCGCACTTTGGGGGGATGGGGGCCCAGGGGTGCGGGGAGGGCAGCCGCCCCGTGCCCCCACAGAGGGCAGTGAAAGCGGCGAAGCCACCGCAGGCTGACTGGGGTGGCAAAATTGGGATCATGTGACAACCCCCTGCCCCCCGAAACTGCTGCCCCTAAACCTGGGTCTGGTGTGCCCTGCCCTAGGTCTGGGCCTGGGTAGCAGATGTAGTGCTAAATCTGTGCAAATCCATCACTCATTGAAAATGCTGAAGTCATTCAGGGTGTGTGACTGGCTTTACAGATGTTCATGCTGCTGCATGTTTTCATGGCTACCCAATAGTCCCCTCCCACCAGCTGTTGGCTGGAAGCTGTCCCAAAAATTCTGATTGGGTTCCATGTTTGACAGAATTGAACCCTGAATCGGATCATCTGGACACAACAGATTAGAGCAGGGCTGGCTCAGAAGAGTCAATCTGAATTTTTGCAAGCTCAGGTTAAGAAAAACAAGAGAAGTTTGTACTAAGGAGGTAACACTGGCCCAGCGAAGCTCAGATTTCAGATACCAGTTTCCAAATTTGGGTTCTTGATGAGCTGCTATCATGGTATAGTCACCCAGCGATGCAAACACTGTCAGACCCATGATTCAGTCCTGTCTGGGTTTGCTAAGTGGCTAGTGTCAAGTGGCTAACACCTGAATCAGAATCCAGAACCCACCATGGGGCTGTGATTCAGCAGATGGGGAAAGAATGTCTGGGGGAAGCTGGCTCAGCCGGTCACAGAAACACCTGGCCTCAGGTTATATTGCCTCATGGTGAGTCACACGGTTTTATCGCCCTTTTAGCAATTGCATTGGGAATGCAGATCTGATGGAGGGCTTTAGGACTTGGCATGGGAACAAGGCACAGAATGCCAGGAGCACACCATATCATAAGCTGTCCGATGGCGTGAACTAGGGCTAAAACCAGTAGCTAAATTGCTGCTCTCAAGAAATGTTGCCATATTGGAAACCAAGATCAATTTCTCAATTTTTCCCCAATACTGAGGCAATTTTTCAATTCTCGCAATACCACGAGATACCATCCCAATTTATTCATCATCATCATCATTATTATTATTTATTTATTTTATTATAAGCATTTGTATACCGCCAGCTGTGTACCCTGACGCTTTACAGAGCAATAAGATAGACGCGGTCCCTGCCTACAGCTTACAATCTAATACAACCTAGAGGCCATTGAAAGAGCCCAAAATCAATTTTTGCAACGGGCCCTGGGAGTCGGAAGCAGTGTCCCAGGAGGGGTGGTACGGGCTGAAACAGGGGTTAGCGCCATAAAGACTGCTGGGAAACTGGCATTGGCAAGATTCTGGTTAAGGCTCCTGGAACAGCAGGAGGCAGCCTTAATGACGGATTGCCTAGTAGAGCAATTAGAGCATTCAGGAACAAGAACATACTCCTGGCTAAAATACCTGTCCACCCTGCTAAATGGGTTGGGGTTTACTTTTAGCTCATTCGGTGGGAAATCTGTAGATAGGATAAGACAGGAAATATGCTTAAGGATTAAGGACATCGCCCAGCAGGATGACATGGCTGCCATTCATCATTGGAAAGTAGCACCATGGCTGGTGCAGGTCAAGCTCGGGTCTCTGCCCGAGCCTTATCTTTCCATGATACTAAGTCCGGCCTTACTAGGCTGAGATTTCAGCTGATTAAAACAGCGGTTGTCGAGGGAAAGTACGAAAAAAACCCATTTTGTACAAGAACATGTACCTGCAATTCTGAGGAGGTAGAATGTAATTTGGGATGGGTTTTTTTCCTTTTTTTTTGCTACTAAGAGGATTATGAGGGTACCCCCTCCCTTGACTTGTAAAGACCAAACTTTAGGCCCTAAATTGAACATCTATTATCTAGTAGGCGCTTGTCTGGTGGGTGAGGAATCTTTATGCCTTACTTTATAGTTATGGTTGCACTGTCCAGTCAATAGAAGGCTTGGAACAGTGTTGGATTCATTTTAAATTTTATGCCAATTTTTTGCTTCCTTATTTCTTTTTCTTTTTTTATTTTATGTGTTCTTATGAACGTTCTTTGGTTTGTATTTTATTGTATTTTTGAGTGTTTGGCAATGGCGGAAGCTAAATGCCATACCAATAAACTAAACTACAATCTAATAGACATGGAGGGGGAGACAAGGAGAGGGGACATAGGGAGAGACAAAACATTCAAGCGGATGCAAAGTCTCAGGTGCACATACTTGGCTTGGTTGCAGTTAGGCAGGAGTCTGCAGGGAGGGCAGACAGTAAATATTGAAAGGAAAGTTCTAACAGGCATCAGGAAAGGTGGGAAACTGATTTTCCGTTTACTGTTTACTGCATACCATTTGTTTACCACTTACTGCATTACTGAGGATACCATTTTACTTTCAGTTTTGTTGTTTCTGCATTTTTTAGCCAATCACTGTACAAACAGCCCACCCCTTAACCTCCCCGCAAGTGCCCCTTAACCTGCACTCCAGTGCCTTCAATCAAAATTGTTCTGCACTGTTCCCTTTGCCTTGACCAATCTGCAACTGGATAATTAGTAAAGGAATCTGCATACCAGTCAATTAGTGACTGGTACGCAAGGGGAAAAGGAATGTAAGAAATACGGTATTGCATCTGCATTATCTCTTGGAATTTGAAATGGATGGCAAAATGGTAAATGGAAAAGCGGTAAATGTGATCCCAGTAAGCAGAAATTCAGTAAATCGAGAAACAAAATGTCGATCAAGACATTACTGAGTTTGTCGGTGCACCCCCAATGAGACAGTAGTTGAATTCAAAACTGGCCGCACTCTTTATTTAAACCAATATCCAAATCAGGCCATTGGGTAATTGCACTAAACAATTTGGGTCCAGTATGCTAGCTACCTAACATAACTTATTAACTCCAGTACTAATGTGGATGTGCCTTCCAGCGTCAGTACGGCCAACAGTAAACATCCCCCCCGCCCCCTCAACAGTGCCCTGGCTGAAATGGGTTCCTATATATCCTACCATAGCATACTGGACCCCTGCCACAAAGGGGGAGATGACCACGAACTCCCCCAACACCCAACGCCTATCCTATCAACAAACTTTCCAAATGCCCGGCCAATGACGCCAAGTACATCTCATTCCCTGCTTGTGACTGATGCACCCCATCTTCCCGATACTATCCCTGTATGTCTAATGGTAATACCTCCTAAGCCCCCCAACCATTTAGTTATCTCCCTATTAATGTTCCTTCTGGTTCTGTCAACTTTTCCCTGTTTAATGGCTTTTCCCACTTTACCCTAGGTATGTAACTTGTCCAGACTATATGAACTCCCTGAAACCATTGCTTAACTGTTAACAAATCCTCTTTAACTTTTATTATTAAATTAAATGAACCCCTTTTCGGGCAGGGAGTTCATTTCCCCCTAAATGAATTACTAAGATGTGTGGTGCGGGTTCATATCCAAAACTTCTCAACATCGAGAGCAGCTGATTCTACCGCATCCCGCTCTTGCCTATCCATCTAATACAAGCTGCTTCATCCAAACCTAGTTGCAAACCCCAGGTGTTCCTTGCAGCAGCTCTGTTGGCCCAGCGCACCAAGCTGTGGCCCACGATCCACACCACTTGTCTTGCTGCCACAGTGGCCATGTGTCCTAGCAAGAAAAACAATCATATGTAGTACTGGTAAGGTCTAACATATTTTTGATATGCCCCTGACTGCCATCTTCCCACTGCCTTAATTGCTTCCTCGAGCAAGCCCTCTGCAGCCACTGTTGTGGCAGCACCAATCCTAAATGAGTGGGACCCAAATTCCCCTGGGGGCAGCCCAACCCTCACCAGTGCAGCCCAGAGAACTGCTGTAAACTGGTGACTCATCAAAGGAGATTCCCTTTTGTGTATGAATAACACTCCTAGGATTCCCAGATTAATTTCCAAATACCGCCTCATCTGTTCCTCCGGGCATATTGCCTTCAGGCCACTTTCAAAGAGCTGGATGGTTTGACCCCTTCTCCTCTGATTGGTCTTTGAACAGCGGAGCTGTAACCGCAAGCTGTCTGTAGTTAATTCCAGGTCTATCCCCAATGCTCGCCCGGCGGTGTCCCTACAAGACCTGGACACTACCTCACTAATCCTGAATCCACCAAAGGACGTTATTGTATAAGCTGTCCCTCGAAGGGGTCGTAGCAGACCCCTGGAAGGGTCCCTACCAATTGGATCAAGATGGGTGTAGTTATGGGTGCCCTGGCAATGATCGGGGGTGCTGGGGCCCTTGCCCAACTCTCCATCATATGCCTCAAATAAAAGCCTTTGTCCAGGGTAGGAAAACCCATTAACTTGCTAATGAAAGTAAGAGCTACTATTTCTCCTGCTATGGCGCCCATGGCTAGACCCCTTTTTCGTAGCTCTATTGTGAACTGAATTACTTCTGGCTCACCGATAGGGAAACCTGTCTCCCATCCTTTCTCTACCCTGAAAGACTGGCATTCCCGAAAGGCCCTACCGTACGCTGCTTGAGTTCTGATAGCCAAGGATCCCTGCATGATGGTCTGTAGTTCTAACTCCAAAGGCTCCAAACCCTGGGCGGTAAGGGGTCCAGGGACTCTCTGGCCTCCGGTGCCATTTCCCAGAATCGGTCCATCTGGAACCGAGAAAGGACATAGGCTATGCTGTTGTCAATGTCGGGGACACGTCAGGCCGTGAACAGAACGTTGTCTTTTAAGCACGCCCCCACCAGGGTCCTGACCAAATTCATGACCCTTGGGGGATGGGAAGAAAGTGTATTGACCACATGGACAACTGCCAAATTATCGCACCAGAATAACACCGTGCAATTAGCAAATTGCCCTGCCCACAGCAAAACTGTGACCACAATCGAGAACAATTCTAAAAAGGTGAGATCCCTGGTAACCCCTGACACCTCCCAATCCTGGGGCCAGGGCACACCAGTGAGTTCTGAAATACACCCCGAAGCCTGCGCCCCCCGCAGCATCTAAGTGTACTTGTAGCTCCGCCTCTAACAACCACCGCTCTCTCCAAAAACTCACCCCATTGAACCCTTCTAAAAATTCCAACCATGTGCCCAAATCTTGTCTCATGCCCCTGGTGACTCGAATCTGGTAGTGAGGCGGTAATGCCTCTTTTAGCTTCCTGTATAGCCTGGATAGAAACGCTCTCTCCAGTGCCACTACACAGCATGCAAAATTTAGGCTCCCAACTAGGGATTGTAAGGCATGAACCGTAATCTTGCGAGCACCCATGCACTCCTTGATCTTAGCCTTGATGCCCTGGCAATCTGGACAGCATCAATTCCATGTCTAATTCTATGCCTAATAGGTACGTCTCATTGCTGGGCCTTCCGTCTTTTCCAGGGCTAAAGGGACGCCCAGTTCCCTTGCTACTTCCTGGAACAAATGGAGGGCGGCAGCACAATCCCCCGCCCTGGGGCGGCATATTATCAAGAAATCGTCAAGATATTTTGTTAACTCCCCAGCCCGAAGCCTTTGCCTGAACACCCACTCCACGAGGGAACTGAAATGTTCGAAAGCAGAGCAGGAGATCGAGCAACCCGTGGGCATGGCACAATTGTAATAGTACTGACCCTCAAACTGGAAACTAGTGGTGGGACCCCGGGCCCATTACCGGTTACCGGATTTACCGGTTCCCGGTTCCCCGAAAACCGGATTCCCGGATTAAATCCGGTAACCGGTACCGGTTTTATTCCATTGGTTTCAATGGGGCGCTGTGTCCCCATTGAAACCAATGAAATATTAATTCCCTCCCCCTCCCAGGCTGCGCAGGTGGAAGGGGGGACACCCCCCACCCACCCTGCCCAGCCTGGCTTTTTGTTTTAAAAAAGACTAAGAGTAAGAGTGTGACCCCGAGGCGAGCCCACCCCCCAGCACCAGCGGCCGCGGCATCCCCGCAGCCGCGGGTAAGTATGACCCGATCCCTGGGGGGGGTTAACACCCCCAACCCCCCCCAGGGATCACCCCTACAGTGCGCTTGCCGCTTACCTTTGGGAGCTCCGGCGGCGGCGGGCGGTCCGGAGGCCTCAGCGCCGGCTGTGGCTGCC
>QEPC01001847.1:398635-412827 GCA_003113815.1 Sphenodon punctatus
TTAGTGATTTAGTTTTAGTGTTTGTAGGAGTAGGCCTGTGTACTTATTAGATAATCCATTTAGTTCATAGCATTTAGAATAGTTAATAGCAGTTAGATTTAGTGTAGATAGATATATATAATATTAGATAAAATAAATAAATTTAAAAAAACCATATAAAAACAAAAAAACCAAATAAAAAACAAAAGAAAACCATATAAAACCCAATAAAAAATATATATATATAAAAAACAAAAAAACACCCGTAACAACACTTGCCGAATGGCTGAACCCAACAGTCGAACGGCCTAACTGAACGGCCTGTTCGGACGACCGAACCGAACAGCCGAACCCGAACTCGGCGAACTAACCGAACCGCCGAACCGAATGGACGAACCGAACGCAGCCGAACCGAACGGACGAACCGAACGGACGAACCGAATGCAGCCAAACCAAATGACCGAACCTGAACCGCGATCTGTTCGCCCATCCCTACCACATACTCCCCTTGCCATATCTTTTCCTTTGTCGCCTGAAGTAGGTGGTCCCCAAATGGGACTGCCACATCCACAATGGCACCCCCCAGAGGAGGAGGAGGACGGGTCACCATAGGCGATCCCGCGCCCGGGAGGGCCGGGATTGTGGAGACGGGGGCTGCTATGGCTACCGTATTCCCTCTGTGCTCTACCATTACCGGCGGACTTCCCGCCCCCGTAGCCTGTTTCGGGGGAACAGCAGGCATGACCCACGCCCATGCGCCATTCAAGAACATTAACTGAGGCCCACTTGGCTGGGTTCCCTGGTTGGGTCCACAACCACCTGCCCCCTTGTGGTAGTTACTGGGGCTCCTTGTAGGGGTGTGGCAGCTCCCTCCAGCTGGGCTGCTGTTAAGCCACCCTCAGTTGGGTAACGGCCGTGCCCCCCGGCCGCCTCCTGCTGCCCCAACTCTGCCTGCTCCCTGTCCTCCACTGCCATTCCTCTCTGGCGGGCTGACTCACCGTGCCCCCATTCCGTCTGGCCTGCACACCTCTCGGAGTCCTCCCTCATGTCTCCGGCTATCCTCTCCCTATTGTCCTGTCACAGCTTGCTCTCCAGGGCTAGGTTCCTCCGCCACATCTCCTGGTCAGTGGGTTCCACCTGGTGTACCGGCTCCTCCACCCATCTCCTACTCACTGGTGATGCCTCACCTATGGGAGGAGATAACATCCCGAGGCCCCCCGGCCTCCCCATACGATCACCCCTCTCCAGCGCCGCTCCCTGTGCTGTGGGGGCGGCCCCCGGGTACCCTTGTCACTGATATTGATGCAGGCCCGGCACTCCATACAGTTCTCCGACCCCTACCCCCTGTGTACTACCCCAAGGGGCCTGGCCAAGTCCTCCCAGGTAAAAGGCCTGCATTAATGGGCCCCCACTATCGGCCTGGCCTGGGCCTCCCCCTCCTGCAGTGGCCGCACGGGCCCGTTGCCCACAACAGATCGCCTGTGGGGAAGCCTCATATCTACCCTCTCTCTGTTGGGGTGCAGCACCCTGAGTGGGCCTCTTGCTGCTGCTGGGTAAGCTCAGGTTCCCATCTACCCGGTACTGTGCTGGGGGGGGGGTGTCACCACCTGCTCCCCGCGCCAGACTCCCACTTGCCTGGGAGGGGGGGATATCTCTGCCACCACTGTGCGAGTCGCCCCGCCGAGTTCCCCCTTGTTACCCCCACACAGAGCTGGGTGCTCGCCCGCTCCTATTTCCACCACTGGCCCGGTTTCCTGTACCTCAGCCCGGGCTGGTACTTCACCTCCCCCAGTCTCCATTCCCCCTGAGGGGCCAGCTCCATTCCCCCCTGCGGGTGGAGGGTTGCGAGCCCGCATCCGTGCCTCGCATTCGGCCAGGCAGGCAAACATCTCAGCTCTGGAGGGGCGGGTGCCCTCTTCCCCCACTTCCTCACCACAGCGGGCTGCCGGTGGCCACTCCCCTGCAGCTGCTGGGTTCTTCTTCTGCTCTGCAGCCTGTTTCCCTTTCTTCTTGGCCCGTCCCATGGTGTGCCGCTGGGGGAAGGAAGTCTCCTGCTGAAGGACGGGTCCAGGCGCTCAGCAGCAAGGTCGTCTTGCTGCTGAATCTTTGCCTCCATCCTTGGGATGCCGCTTCCACGCGGCTCCCAGTGATCCCCCTCCCCCTCCTAAAAGGGGCGGACCTCGCAATTAAACCTTGTGCAGTGATCCACTACACCTGTACTCCAGAAGGGTTGCCACAACAACCTTCACCACCAGCAGGGGATCCTTTAAAAGGCTTCCTTGCAGTGGCCACCACTCTGTGCCTCCATCTTGAGCTGGGGCGCAACAAATTCCCCGTCGCCGCTGTTTGTTGGTGAAAGGGACATTGGGATGGTATCAAGAACTGGGATTTCAATGAGATTTCCAGTTTTGGCAAAATCTTTTTTCAGCCCTAGGTGAGACTCAGGTACTCCTCTACATCGGTGATATCTGGAAGAGTTGTACCCAGGGCCAGCCTTAAGCCCCATATAGTCCTGGGGGATGCTAGGGGGTGGAGACACCTGTGCTGTAAATGGTTGTGCTAGCCAATCCCCTACATGCACATTCACTGCTGGAGAAGCAGCTGGTGTGGAGAGGGCTTGCACATGTCCATTCTGGGTATCTCTGCCCATGTGGTAGTTTGGGGCTAAAATTTATTTGGGGTGGGGATGCTGACCCATATAAACTCTACCCCCATATCGCTAGGATTGTGCAGGGAAGACATTTCTGGGGGAATATCCCCTCTATAATTGCTCCCTTGTCTCTGTCCCTTTCCCTCTATGCTGAATTCAGAGAGAGGGGGCAGATGGTGCAAAGCAGCTGTGTGAGACTCCTTGACTTAAGGCTAGCCCTGACGGTATCAACGTTAATGCACAGTGTATGCTAAAGCCATAGACTTTCCTCTTGTGAATGGTAGCTGGCAAGATGAATTGCATTTACTCTGCACTCTTCCCACTGCTCCATCTCCACTGGCCACATAGACCACTACAATGTGTTCTAGCTTCTAAGTTATAAAAACATGGATGATGGTGGTCAGATTCAAATCTGATAGAAAAGACTGCAACCTTCTCACCAAGAGAAATTGGTGGAAAGCACTCCTAACCACTACCACAACCTGATGTTCCAGGTGCAACAAGGGATCCAGGAGCCACTCCCAGGCTGCAATAGTTCTCAGCCCATCTTCCTGTTCCTCAGGCATTCTCAGTAGGTGAAGCAATGGGGCTAGCTGGGCATGGAGATGCCATTTTAAGGTGACCTGATGCCACATGGAAAGGTTTGATGAATTTTTTGGACCATATTCGTGGCTGGTGTAAATTGGCACAAAAGCACTGAAGAAACAGAACAATGCTGATTTCCACCTCTCAGAGTAATTAGAAATTACTGCATAACAAGAGGAGCTCTTCATCCCACCTTTGAAGGTCTAATCTTTAGTGGGGGATGTCAGAATAGTTTGCCTCAGTAAAAGGGCAGATATTGCCCAGGTCCTGACCATGGCTAGGAGTGCTTTTCACCTACTCCATCGGGTGAGACAGCTGCAACCTTTTCTTTTAGATGGCGATCTGGTCCTGGTCATTCATGCCTTCATTACCATGAGACTACTGCATGTACTGTATGTGGGGCTTCCCTTGGGGGCTGCAGCAGGTGCAGAATGTGGCAGCTCCCCTCTTGATGGGGAGGACAGGGTAGGGGGTGGAGGTCACCAGAAGCACCTTATACCAGTACTCCAGAATATACACTGGCTGCCAGTAGCGTTCTGGGCACAATTCAAGGTGCTGGCTTTGACCTATCAAGTCCTAAACAGGCTGGGCTCTACATATCTAAAGGACTGGCTCCCCCTTATGTCCCTCTGTGGCCTCTTAAGATTGGCCAAGAGAGCGCTCCTGCAAATTCCATCATTGACCTTCGTCTCTTCAACCCAAGCACACAGAGACCAGGGAGGTGGTGGCTGTACCACAGCTTTGGAACTCCTTTCCTTTGGAGGTTCTCCTAAGCCCTAGTCTGAGTATCTTCCAGAGGCAGTTTAACACTTATCTATTTGGCCAGGCATTTAACAAACAGGGTTAGGATTTGGGGGTGGGAGTTATGGGTATTTTAGGTAGCTTTGGGGTTTTTATCTTTGGTATTTTACGTGTGTGTTTTTTTTATCATGATGTTAGCTGCCCTGAGCCTTTGAAGATAGGGTGGGATAAAAATAAAAATAAATAAATAAAATAGTGAAATAAAAGAGCCTGCTTTCAGTTAGATAGCTCAGGCAAACCCAGCAAGAGAGGATTGTAGAGAAGGACCTGAAGAATGCTCAGATTTATCACCAAGTAGAATTCCTTCCTCCCCCATTCTTTGTGAGACCCCAGAAGGTGCTGAACTTCCCTACTGGGAACTTGGGTTTGTGCTCGGTTTGGTAGAACCAGGGGTATTGCTTTTATATGGCTGTATTACAAACACCCTCTGCTTTTGCTGTCTCCACAGGCTCCCTCGGTCCTCAGTGTGATGAGCATGGACAGTGCCGCTGCAAACCTGGAGTGATGGGTGCTAAATGTGACCAGTGCCAGCCAGGGTTTTACACGCTCTCAGTGGCTGGGTGCACGAGAGGTGGACAGTAAGTTTCCCCCATCAGCCATGTATCCATGGGATGTTGTGAAGGTCAATACTATAACTAGGTTCAGACTGTATAAATTAATGGGGGAATTAGCTATTAGCCAAGATGGTCAGGGGGAAGTGCGTAATTCATTTTTTAAAAGAAAAAAAAAGAGAAGGAAAGAAACCCAAACCAATACCCAGGGCTCAAGCCTACCCCAGAAGTCCCATGCTTTAGCCTCATGAGCATCAGAGGTATTTAGGGGGCTGGAGTTGGAACTGCACTACCAGGCCCCACCACTCCGCCAGCCCCTGATCTTATTCCTACTTTGCCAGACTTTGCTCAGGGCCACATTAAACTTAATGAAGGCCACAGCTACAGACTGGTATTGCTGCCGCTGATCGGCTGTTTGGCACCATCAGGTACCAGCCTTAAACCCTGTCAGGAGAGAGTCTGAAGCAGAGGCTGGTGCTTCTGCATCTAGCCCTGACTGGGGTCCTGCAGAGTAGCATCAATGACAGGATTTGGAGGAGGTGCTGGGGTCTAGAACCTTTGACTGCCAGAAGCTGAGGGTGAACATCAGGGAATGGATTCTTCCAAGCATGCACTGGCTTTGTACGCTGCCACTGGAGCATTCACTACTGACTGCTCTTGAAGACAGGATACAGGGCTAGAAGGACCATGTATCTGAGCTACTGTGGAAGCTTCCACATTATGTTCCTCAATGACTCTCACTAGAGGTGTTTGCCTCTAGAATGGTCTCTTAAGGCTGCTTGGGTGTTTGTGAGGATTAGATAGCAGTTTCCTTTGTAAAAACGACCATGATATCTCAGCCCCATCCACCACAAGTAATTGGTGTGTAGGCACAGGCCTTTCCTAGCTTGGCACAATAGCCTGGGTTCAGGAACTCTGTTCACAGGTGAGTGCAAGTTTGGATCCAGCCTTCCCTGAGTTCCCAGGAAGTAGCAGTAGCAGCAGCTCCTGATGCCTGCAGATGTGTTGTGGGAGCAGCTCATCCAGGGGACAGGATTTTCTTGTCCTGGTGGACAAGCCAGTACTGTGCAGCATCCACGAGTAGCTTGTTTAGAGGTGGAATATTTAGAGGTGGAAATCTTCATGCATCAGACAGAAGCCAAATACGTAAGACAGGGGCTTACAAGCTTAATGCATTAGGCCATGTTCTGATGAACAGAGGGTAGATGAAAGTATCTACTTTGATTTCTTTAAATCTAAGTAACTACTATGCCACTTCAGAAGTGTTCAGACAAACCGTGTTAAACCTAAACTGAAGTGTAATGATCACTGAGTTATGGCTGTCGCTCTCACACTGCTAAGTGCACAAACAGTTACTTCAAAATACAGACCTTTGTCTTAATGCCTCAGGAGTAAAATGGAAGTAAGGCCCAACTACATAAAATTAACTGTTCTTCAGAACATGGCCTCAACAGCAGATTAGTTCATCATTGTCCTTCATGGTGGAGGTTTTCATGGTGGAGGTTTGCCAGGGGTCAGGACTCAGTAGGGATGAGCTATCTGTGAATGGGGTTACAATATGATTGATACTTGATGCACTTTGTATGTCTTTTTTGCAATCTGAGGTCATCAGGTTGTATTTAACTTTCAAAATGGGGTGTCTCAGGCAAAAGTTTGGGAACCCCTCATCTTTGGGGTTTCTTGCCTTTTGTTGTGGAGCATCTGGTTCTGATCACTATGAGTGACAGAATATGGGACTAGGTGGGCCATTGCTGTGACCCAACGTGGCAGTTCCTGTGAGTCATGCATTGCCGGAAGCTGGGAATGAACGTTGCCAGGCTAGCCTTGGTACCACTGGGTCCACCAGGTTACACTGTTTATCGCTATGTGTCACTTGCATGTTGCCATGGTGATTGTGAAGCTGAACTGGAAATCAATCAGAAACCAAAAGCTCTTTCCTTCTCAGGAGCTGCAACTGTAATCCAGCTGGCAGCACGGGGCGCTGTGTTTCAGGGCACTGTGGCTGCAAGGCGGGTGTCGTGGGAGAGCAGTGTGACAGGTACGTGCACAAGCCCTTCAGAGCTGTCCTTAAAGGTTCCCTTTGCTCCACAAACTCCTGTCAGAGTAAAACCTGGAGGCCTAACAAGCTCCTCTGAGTAACAAGCCGACCCAGAGTACATTGTGTTGTCTGTGGCCTGTGGTTTCTCATGAGTCCCACAGCCTTTTGCCCCTGTTTGGAACTTGCTTTCTTGGAGCTCCCAAGCTTTTCTCCAGGTGGGTCTCAAGTGCACCTGAGTGTCTGGCCCTTCTGCTTTCAGCCAAGAGCTGCCACTGATCCCAAAACCTTTGCTTGAGAAGCTCCTTTCCAGCAATGGAGGAACAACAGTCTAACGTGAGGGGCTATGTTGAGACCCCTTGCGAAATGGTGGTGTGGGCCCCCTCCTGGGGGGAATGTTTGACAGACACACTGACTCCCCCATTAGAAAAGGGAAAATGTAACCCCATGAATTTTTTATCTTCAGTTAAACAGAACATTCTCTTCAGGGGCTAGGGCTCCCTGTACTGCAGACCCATATGTTATGCATATATTGTTATTTCAAGGTTACACACAGGCCCCATGTGTCTAGCACCCCCTCCTGAATTGCCACACCCCTTTCATAGGCCAGGGCTTCCTGCTTTTGAGGCTCTGTGGGCCCATACTTTATGCCAGTGCTTTGCACACTCATGTTATCATTTTAAGTTTATGCATGGACCTCTTCAAGGCCCCCAACAGTGGTCGCACAATCTGCACTTGCCCGTATCTGTTTATGAGTACATCTCCACCCTTCAACCCCAAAGCCCCATTCTCTGGTCTGTCATGTAAAAATGAGGAGGGGAGATGACCCTCTCTGAGTTTGGGTTGCAGAGGACAGACTTCTCAATTTTAGCCACCCCCATGACCTTACAGAAATTAAGGCTAGGACTGTTCCCTGCACTCCTCACTCAGGAATGGTCGTGTTCTCTCTGGCCCCCTCTCGCTTATAAGACCCGGCTTCCTAGCATCACTCCCAGCCTGAGGTGCTCTGTCACAGAGAGAATATTCTGGTGACAGCATCACACAACCCATGCAGGGGAGTGACTGAATCACAGGAACTGAGTGAGAAACTCCTCCTGCCAAGTGAGTCTGTGTGTTTGTGTCAATAAAAGAAAGCTGCCTCCAGGCTGAGGCAGCCTTGCCATTCTTTGTGTATGGGAGAGAGCTATTGTTAATTACAGCGCTGAGAGCCAAGCCGTGTTGAGGCAGGTGAAGCTATGTGGCAAGACACAGCCCAGCCCTGAGTGCATTCCTCCGGTACAAAGTGTGCTTTAAGTCAGATGTTGTGCCCTTCCCTGGGACACACCAGGGCAGAAAATCCCACTTGCTTATACAGAACCTTTACGTACAACTGGCTTATTTAATTTGATCCATCTACGGTCCTCTGCAAATTTAGCGTCTTGTTTTGGTGTCTCAAGGGGCATTGAGCTGTCCTGGAAATCCGACCAACAATCCCCACCCACCTCCATGTGCAACAGAAAAACAATGGTATAAAATGAGGGGGGAGATCTCTATCTACCCAGTAGGTACCCCAAATTCCAACCTTGGAAGTCATCCTGCCCCTGGTTTTTAAAAACGATTTTAAAAGAAGCTCACATTAAAACAATGAAATTAATCCAACCTTTATAATATCTCCTCATATAAGCCAAATACGAACCCCCTGCCATTTACCCTTCCTTTTGAAAGCTGTACCACTTCATCTACAGAGCCACAGCTGGCTGCTTTTTTAATTCCGCCGCTGGAGAAGTCTTTGCATATTGCTGAGTAGTTCAGTACCTGTTGGTCAGAATGCTGCAGCAGCATTAGCTGTTTGGCTGGATAGCTGAGCTTTGAGCAAGCTTGGTAAAAGGCAAGAGTCTGTTTCTGCTTCTGCCAAGGTGTCACCTCCTTCTCATGAAATGTGAGAGAAGCTCTTAGTGCCTTATCCTGTAGGGCAGGATGTTTGTTGAAAAGAAAAAGGGCAGGGTGATAGGAAGCACTGTCAGGGAAAGCAAGATTTGAATTCACAGCCTGAGAATGCTCTTCAGAGCTGCAGGGGATCTCTAGCTTGAGTTCTCAGCCCCAATCAATGCTGTGTGGAGTATCACAGCCAAAAAAAATATATAAAGAAGGGGATTTATCTGTCTGGCCTAAATTTAGGTGGAGGGGAGCTGTTTCTTCCCCCCACCCACCCTTTTATGTCCGCGTTCAGATGAGGTGGCACAAGTGAGAAGTTACATCAGATATTCTGTGACAATCAAATCATGTGGTGTATTGAATCTCTTACTCAGGTGCAAGCAGGGCTATTATAACCTGGAGGCAGGAAACCCAGAGGGCTGTTCCCAGTGTTTCTGTTATGGACACTCAGCCATGTGTGCCAGTGCGGAAAACTACAGCGTCCATCGAATTGCCTCCACCTTCCAGCGAGGTAACAACAACATCATTGCCTTTGTTAGCAGCATGATTCAGGGGAGACCTGGTAGAAGTCTGCTCACACTGCTCTGTGGTGCAATGGCACATACGTGTGAGCGTGTACAAAGATTAACTGTACAAGAGCCCATCAGGCCATTTCCATTCTACATTCCTGCTGTTTGGTCAGTTATCATTCCCTGTTACACTCTGTGCTTGGCACGTTTTCCCTCCTCTTCTGGATATGCATTTCACTGAAGGGCACTTGAAGCTTGTTCAAATGTTCACTTGTTAGCAGAGGCTGCTGCTGTCACCTTCCATAGAGTACAGGGAAAGGCAACTGATTTGTTTCCTTTAAAAACAGTAGTCCTCCAGAGCCCCAAGTGCTGAAAAATGGTGAAGCTCTGCTGATTTACCACCAGCTGAGGGCCTGGTCCAGGGTGTGCTGTTACTAAATAGCAGGATAAGTTTATCTGAAACATTCATTAATTACATTGTGGCAGCCTCTGCTCTAATTCAAGTGGCATGTGGTTAGGTGATTTAATGCAAGAGCCACTTGGGCCCCCTTGTCTCATGTTACTCATGGGCTTTATCTTTATCTGCACTGGGAGGAAGTGGAATAGCTCCAGTTCCTTGCCCCATATTCCAGAGATCCAGGGTAAGCTGCCAGTGTGGCAAGTGTCCAATTATTGGAGTTAGGAAAAAAAGTGAACAGTTCCTCTTTGAACCCCACAACTGGGCAGCCACGGTGCATATAATGGCTTGCCCTGAATTGGTGGAATGCAGAACAGAGGAAAGGGACAACCCAACACCCTCCAAGCCTGTTAAATATGGGGTGAGTTCCTAATATGGCTAAATCCATAAAAGGATATAATGCTTGCAGGAGGGGCGGGATATAAATATATTAAATAAATAAATACATAAATAAAAATATACAAGTGGTCTGGGGATAGGACAGGTGTGAGGCCCATTCTGCCCCATTCTCTGGCTTGTGGGGTTTGCTCTCTTTCTAAGGAAAGCAGGAGACGGATTATCAGCTAAGGAAATATCTTTACTACACACAAGGCCTTGAGTGTGAGCTCCCTGTTTAGAGGCCTGTGACCTGGCCGAGCTTGACAAGACCTGACTAGTTCCTTTGGGATTGAGTCAGGTCAGGCACACTCCAGGCCAAAAACCCTTGGCCTCCGCCCCACGTGGAAAACTGAGACATCACAGTACTCCATGGGGAGTGGGGCCAGGCTGGAAAAGGGTAGGGCTAAGGCATTCCACTGCCCCTTTCCTGACCTGACACTCCATGGCTGGTGGGGCCACCTCAGTCAGCACATTGGGCCCAGGTCAGGCTTTGCTTGTGACAGCTCAGGCCCAAATCTTTGACCTGAACGGGGTTAACTCCCTGTTTCTCAGTTCTGTTATAACTGGCTTCAGCCAGTTCTGATCTCCTCACTAGCTGTAGCATGTTGTTCTCCCTCTCGCAGGGCCTTCTTAAAGGAACTTTGCCCTTGCATCTCCCCCTTTCTAGCCATGAATGTTAATTTTCATCATTATAGACATATTAATGAACTAGCTTTTAACAGTGTCCAGTTAATCTCTGAGAAGCCTTATGCAGTCTCGTGTATCTGTGTAGGTCCATCTCATTCTCTGCAAGGCTGTGTTCTGCATGCTCCTTGGCAGCTCTGTTTGCCTCAGCCTGTGGAGTTGCTCACTCAGTTTGAAGTATTTTCATTTTGTTTTGCAATGAGCTGAAGGTACCTTCTGTTTCGTCTAGAACTGTGTCCATTTGGGGGAATAATCATTCATAGGTCTTGGAACAGCATCACTCTCAGCCCTTGCTGTGTGACATCATGTAGAGCAGAAGTGGGGAACACCTAGCCTGAGGGCCAAAATTGGCCCAGGACTGTTTTTTATTTGGTCCAGTTCATGAATCTGGTTCAAGGGTCCAGCCTCCTCCTATCTTCAACCACTGAAAGTGTAAGTTCAGGGAAAAGGAGCAGTGATGAGGGCATGTGCTCGAGGACAGGGGATGGATCCATGGCAGAGATCCATGATTATAATAATAATAGTTAATAATAATTAGTAGTAGTATCCATTTCTATAGTGCTTTCATATTAAAAGTACTTTAAAAACTACTTCTTCCTCACAACAGCCCTATGAAGCAGATCATTATCATTCCCATTTTACAGATGGGACTGAGATAGTGACTTGCCCAAGGCCACCCAGTGAGTTCATGGTTAAGACAGGATTTGAACCCTGGTCTCCCAGGTCTGAGTCCAACACCTGCTACGCTGGCTCTGGACTGTCTCCTGTCTTCCTTTTGAGCATATCCCTTAAGATCCCCCTCCTCTCCCCTACTCCTGTTTGGCTCATGGAACTTGTATGAATTTTCAAAGCAGCTGACAGGACGGAAAAGGTTTCCCGCTCCTGATAGAGGCATCATAAATGCATATGTGATCATTAAAAATCAGTGGCTCTAGCTCGCTCAACCCCCCTATTGTAATACTCTTTTGTTTGATTGTTTTATTTATTTTAAACAACTGCAAATCGGACTTTAATACTCCAGCTGTTTCCACCAGGCAAGGCATCCGCATTCTAATCATTTTATCAACTAATATTTCAGCAGCCAATTTATCATGATCCAGGAGAGACACTCTGTAATTTAGAAAAGCCATGCAAAGACTGATCCTTGCTTTCCGTTGCCTTTTCAAATAGCATTTGAACTCCATGCTCCTCCAGACCATTAGACTGAGGATATCTAGGACTGGAGAAATCCATAGGTAGTTTCAAATATTTTAAATTCATAACAAGCAAATTATGGGCCCTTCTCTATTCTCAGCACCTCTGTGTATCCCACTGCTAGGCAGCTGGACCCTGCTCCTAGCAGGTGACCCTAGTCTGATTGGTGAGAGATGCTGCTAGCGTTCATGCATGTGTACAGAAAATACTAACTAACAGGTCGATATTGCCAAAGGGGCTGGGTGGGGAACAGGGGCTCTGGCAAAATTAAATGTGGGAGGGTGTGGGGTGTGTGAGAGCCCCTTCAACCAGTCCCTTTCCAGTGTGGCTATGCCCCCTTCCAAGCATTGCAGTGTGACAAGACTCAGAAAAGGGACATGATTACATCAGAAAGGGGCAGGCAGGCCTCCCCTTCAGCCTGCCCCTTTGCAGTGTGACCATGACGTCACGATGCTCAGAAAGGGGGGTGTTGTCATATGAGAAAGTGGTGGGGATCCCCCTTTGTCCCAACCCATTTACAGTGTGACTCTGCCCCTGCCTGAAGGATGGGGGCCAGGTGGGAGCAACCACTATGCCTATGGTGGGGAGGCACTCTAACATGCTGCCGGGGGGTGGGTGGGGGTGGAGGGGATATATGACATTGGGTGTAACATGGAAATGTGGAGGACAGAAATATATTAGCTATGAACTCCCTGAGCCAACCACGGATGCCCAACTCTGGGACAGCCCTTTCTCGGCTTCTGTTCTGTAGATCTGATGGCTCCATATTGAGAACTACATGTTGTGTTTTGTTTACCTTCCAGGAGCTGAAGACTGGAGCGCAGTCAAGGGAAATGGGTCCCCTGTACTGCACCAATGGTCTCCACGCCACCAGGATGTGTTTGTTACAGCAACGACATTGGATCCCATCTATTTCATGGCTCCAGGTGCGTGTATCGGAGAAACTAGAAGGTGGGCAGCACAGAAACAGTTAAACCGAGCTGTGCCAAGCTGGACTTAACGTTGGTGAGACTTTGGGCTGAATATTGAAGTGAATGCTGAATTTGCCCCTAATCTGGAGAAGCCCTGCCCCGATGTACAGAAGCCCCCAACAACACTGAAATCACCTGAAAATTCAACTCTGATATATTTGAAACTGTAAAAGAAGCCTGTTGCTATGAAAAGGTTTCTTAGCAAACAGAAACCCTTTCCTCATTCCCCGTCTACTCAGTTTGCAGTCTCGCTCTCTCTCACACACACACACACTCTCTCTCTCTCTCTCTCTCATCTGGCCATGACATAGATTCCCCACTTACAGTGCCCACCGGAGAGAGCTCCCTCCGGAACTGCTCCATCCTGTAATGGGTTAACTCTCTCTGTCACCTGTACCCTGAAGATTCCCCATGCATAGAAATTGAATTAAACGGTTTGTCTGGGTCTCTAACTCAGAATCCCCTCCACTGTGTTCCTCAATAATAATAATAATAATTAATAACAATGTCAGTACCACACAAGCACACAAGGTGTAGTTAAAAGAATTTTAATTTGTAAATAACATTTAAAATAAGTGCAAGATTGGATCAAGAGTGCAAGTATATGAAAGAAATATAAAGATAATGCAAATCTACCTTACTTTATGATATATTCCTAAGCTAAATCTTACCCTATGCAGTTGTATGCTTAAAAGTCAGTTTCTCAGCCATCTGGGATGGTTGGGTGCAGTACATAGCTCACAATGTATTTTTGAATGTATTCTCATTACATAGCTCCTACGTACAAAGTTTCCACTGTAGTTTTATTCATCTCGTAATTCTGAGGAGTTAGATGCCAGTCATGGGGCGTCTTTAGACATAACAAAGATTGTGTATCAAAACTCCATAGCACATGTTTGGCTGTTGCATGCAAGCATGGGGAGCCAAAGGGGGAAGGGCTAGAGCAGGAAGAGGCTAGAGCAGGGAGAGGATAGTCCTGAGCACCAGAGAGGGGGTAGGAACAAGGTCAGGGGAGACCTCTCAGCCACTTTCAAGGCGAGGAAGGCTCATCACGGAATACCTGGAGATAAGGGAGAATAAGAATCATCATTGAGGGTCCTGAGGGTAGAAAGGGAAGAGCATGAAAGGAGATGAGAGCCAGGGAGAATATGGGGCTAGAGACCAAGGGAGCAAGGACTAAGGGCAAGGAACACAAGGGTCGGGGGAACACAGAGCTAGAGGGAGCAAGGACTAAGGGCAAGGAACATGAGGGGAACAGGAACCAGGACTAGAGCACAAGGCAGGGAAACCCAGAGAGT
This sequence comes from Sphenodon punctatus, assembly GCA_003113815.1. Taxonomy (NCBI): domain Eukaryota; kingdom Metazoa; phylum Chordata; class Lepidosauria; order Sphenodontia; family Sphenodontidae; genus Sphenodon; species Sphenodon punctatus. Next base: position 412,642 of record QEPC01001847.1, read on the forward strand.
ACGACTAGGGAGGTGCAGAGAGAAGAGCAGAATAGAGGGGGAGAGAGTTATTATTATTATTATTATTATTAAACATTTATAAAGCGCCAGTAACAACCTGGCGCTGTACAGAACATACAATCAGCTGCGGTCCCTACCTGTGGCTTACAATCTAAAAGACAAGGAGGGGGAGACAAGGAGAGGGGA
>QEPC01001847.1:425080-459146 GCA_003113815.1 Sphenodon punctatus
GTGTGTGTGTGTGTGTGTGTGTGTGTGTGTGTGTGTGTGTGTGTGTGTGTGTGTGAGAGAGAGAGAAGGGGGGTGGTCATCGTAGTTATATTATTATTTTATTATTTATTATTGTTATTAATAGCACTAGCAATGTATTTGGTGCTGTATGCTCAGTAGTTATAGACAGGTTATTCCCCAAAGGGCTTACAATTTAAGGAAGACAAAGAGTGTAAAACTCTCCTGGTGGGAATGTGGCGAGAAACAAGTGGAGAGAGAGATGGGGGAGCAAGACCATGAAGAGCCTTGAAGGTAAAGACAAGGAGTTTGTGCTGAATGTGTTCACATAGAAGGAGCCAGTATAGGGTGGAGAGGAGGGGCTGGACATGCTCAAAGCAACAGGCAAGGTGGAGAGCCTTGGCAGCAGAGCGTTGCATGGAAGTGAGAGGGGCAAGCTCAGAGCAGGGGAGACCAATAAGGAAGAAGCTGCAGTAGTCAAGGCAAAATATGAGTAGAGCATGAACTGGGGTTTTCGCAGTGGAAATAGTAAGGCAAGGCCAGATTTTTGCAATATTATGCAGAGCAAAGCAATAGGACTTGGCAACAGCCTGGGTCTGAGGTGTAAAGGAGAGGGAGAAGTCAAAAATGAAACCCAGGCTACGTGCCTGAGGGGCAGGCTGGACGGTAACACCATCGATGGAAATTGAGAGGGAAGATGGAATGGACCATTTTGGTGGAAAGATGAGGAGTTTAGTCTTGGCCATATTAAGCTTGAGTTGGTGGTGAGACATCCAAACAGAGCTGTCAGAGAGACAGTCTGCGATACGAGACTGGATGGAGTGGGAGAGCGTGGGGGCAGAGAGACTGAGTTGAGTGTTGTCAGCATACAGGTGATACTGGAAGCTGTGAGTTTCAGAGAGTTTGCCCAGAGATAAAGTGTAAAGGGAGAAGAGCGTCCAGGACAGAGGCTTTGGGGAACTCCCACGCACAGGGAAAGTGACACCCAGGAGGTACCAGCAAGAGAGAGACTGAAGGAGCGGTTTGAGAGATACAAAGAGAGCTAGTCAATAATCAAGCTTCAGAAGCCAAGGGAGCAAATCAAATAAAGGAGGAAGCTACGGTCAACAATGTCGAAAGAGGCAGGGAGATCAAGCAGGACAAGAATGGGATAGAGGCTCTCAGATTTAGTGAAGAGAAGGCCATTAGTGATTTTAGAAAGGCAGTCTCAGTTGAGTGGAGAGGGTGGAAGCCCAATTGAAGGGGGTCAAGGGAGGAATTGGAAGAAAGGAAATCAAGGCAGTGTGTGTACACAACTCACTCCAGGAACTTGGAAGCAAAGGGGAGGAGTGAGATAGGACGATAGTTGGAGGGACTGCAGGGGTCAAGAGTGACCTTCTTATGGATAGAGGGGACAGTTGCATGTTTGAATGCCGATAGTAAGGACCCAATAGAGAGGGAGAGGTTGATGATGTGCATCAGAGAGGACGTAGCAGTTGGGGCAATTGCAGTTAGGAGACAAGAAGGTAGGGGGTTAAGAGGACAGGTGGAGGGATTGGACGGAGAGGGGAAGACGATGTCATCAAGGGAAGCTAGAGAGAAGGAGGATAGAAGACAGGCAGGAGGAGGGGGAGCGTAGGGAAGGAAATGGGGGAAGAAGAGGGGTGAGAAGCAATGTCAACGTGGATGTTATCAAACTTGTTGAAAAAGGCGAGAAGATCCTGTGCAAAGAGGGAGGAATGGGAAGGAGGACAGGAAGGTTTCAGAAAGGAAGTGAAGCTCAAGAAAAGATAATGGGCACTGCAGGAGTGAGAGTTCATCAGCATGGAGTAGTAGTGTTCATTGAGCAGGCAAAGGGCATCAATAACAAGATGGGAAACTTAAAGTGGAGGAAGTTGGCAAATTCATAAAATTTCTGCCAGAATCATGGAGAACAGGTGAGGTACTAGAAGGCTGGAGACGGGCAAATGTTGTCCCTATCTTCAAAAAGGGAAAAAAGAAGAATCTGGGAAACTATAAGATATTAGAACAGATTATAAAGCAGTCAGTCTGTAAACATCTAGAAAACAATGCCGTGATTACTAGAATCCAGCATGGATTTGTCAAGAATAAGTCAAGCCAGACTAATCAGACTCCCTTTGGGAGGGGAGGGTGCCGGAATGCCTTAAGGAGTTTGTGGTCCAGCCTCTTCTCAAGAAACCATCTCTTGATGTTGTTGCCTTGGCAAGCTATCGACCTGTCTCTAACATTCCCTTTTTAGGGAAGGTTATTGAATGGGTGGTGGCCTGTCCGATGGTATCCAGATGAGCCTGCAACTGTTTTCTTGATCCCATGCAGTCGAGCGTTCGTTCAGGTCATGGCATGGAGACGATGTTGGTGACCTTGGTCGACGACCTCCTGGTAGAGCTAGATAGGGGTCATATGACCCTACTGGTCCTATCAGCAACTTTTGATACCATGAACCATGAGATGTTGGTGACTCACCTGCGGGACCTGGCCGGGGTGGACAGGACCATTTTGCAATGGTTTCGTTCTTACCTCGTGGATATATCACAGGGGGTGGTACTAGGGGACTGTATTTCATCCTCTGGAGACCTCTCATGTGGTGTTCTGCAGGGCTCTATTCTGTCCCCTCTCTTGTTCAATGTGTATATGAAGCTGCCTGGGGAGGTCGTGTGCAGCTGGGGGGTTCGTTGTCACCAATATGCTGATAACACCCTGTACTTATCTTTCTCTATACGTAGCTGTATTATCTTTTTCTTCCAATCCAGACCCTGCTCTCTCCTTGCTGTCCCAGTGTCTGGCCGCTGTGGGGGGGTTGGATGAGGTCAAGTCGATTGAAGCTAAATCCGGACAAGACAGAAGTGATGCTGGTGGGGTGGGGTCAGTGATTTGGGAGAGTGGAACACTCCTGTAATTGGGGGTGTTTGCCCTCCTTTGGTTTCATCTGTGCAGTCTGGGCATGCTCCTGGATTCGCAGCTGTGCCTGGATTCCCAGATATCAGCTGTGTCCAGGGGCACCTTTCGCCAGTTCCATCTGGTGAAGAGGCTCCACCCATATGTCTCGGATGCCACCCTTGCCACAGTTATCCATGCATTCGTCACCTTGAGACTAGACTATTGCAATGCCTTCTATGTGGGGCTGCCCATGGTGACGGTTTGGAAGCTGCAACTGGTGCAAAATGCAGCAGCCCGTCTACTTATAAGGACGGACCACAGGGAGCACATCACACCAGTGCTCCAGTCATTGCACTGGCTGCCTATTGTCTTCTGGGCCCAATTCAAGGTGTTGGTTTTGACTTTTAAAGCCCTTCACGGCCTGGGCCCTGCTTACTTGAAGTATCACCTCACGCCCTGGGATCTCAGGCGGCCCCTGCGGTCATCCAAGAGTGCCCTCCTGGAGTTCCCACGTTATTGGTGGGTTTGGACCGACAGGTGGACGTTCTCAGCAGCTGTGCCGTTGCTGTGGAATTCCCTCCCAGTGGAGGTTTGCCTCAGCCCAGATCACCTGGCTTTCCAACAAAGTTATAAGACCTGACTTCCCATCAGGCGTTTGGTGACGGGAGAGGGGTGGGATGAGTTAATAGGGAGTGGGAGAGTTATGCTTTTCACAGATCAGGTTAAAATCTTTTATTGCTGCTATGGGTTTTATGAATATTTGTATTTATATTGATATGTTTATAATGTATTATTGTTTTATTCTGTTTATGTTTGCCGCCCCGAGTCGCCTGTGTATGAGGGGGGCAGGGTATAAATGCAAGAAAATAAATAAATAATCCCATCTCCTTTTCCGATCAAGTTGCTAGTTTAGTGCATCATGGGAATGCCATGGATGTAATGTATTGATTTCAGCAAAACGTTTGACAGAGTCCCCTATGATATCCTTGTTGACAAGCTGGTAAAGCGTGGGCTAGATAGTACTACCATTAGGTGGATATATAGCTGGTTGAAGAACCTACTCAGAGTGCCCATCAGTGGTTCCCTATCAATTTGGACGGTTGTATTGAGTGGGATGCCACAGGGATCTGTCCCGGGCCCGGTACTGTTCAATATCTTTATTAATGACTTAGATGAAGGAGTAGAGAGAATGCTTATCAAATTTGCAGATGACATGAAACTTGGGGGATAGCTAGCACCTTAGAAGATGGAAATAAAATTAAAGTGATCTTGATAGTTTTGGCCCAGTGTTTTCAACTCTAACGCAATGGAATTCAACAGAGATAGATGTAAAGTTCTGCATTTAGGTAAGAAAAATCAAATGCACACATATAGGATGGGGGATACCTGGCTTGGCAGCAATACATGTGAAAAGGATCTAAGGATTGTAGCTGATCACAAATGGAACATGAGTCAGCAGTGTGATGCAGCTGTACAAGAAGTCTAATGCAGTTTTAGACTGCATTAACAGAAGCACAGTTTCCTTCCAGGTCACGAGAAGTAATAGTTCTTTGTTTGAAAACCTCCTTCACTGGAGGTTTTCAAACAAAAGTTGGACGGTCATGAGTCAGGAATGCTGTAGCTGTGGATTTCCTGTATTGAACAGGTGGTTGGACTATGACCTCTGAGATACCTTCCAATTCTATGATTCTGTGAGAGCAGAATCGGAGGTGGCAGATGGTGGGGGTGTGCCAAGAATTGGTGTTGATGTGACAGGTAAGATGGCACGAGAGGGGAGTCAAGGGTGGAGAAAAGGGATGTGTTGAAAGCAGAGACAGGAGAGTCAGGGCAGGTGGAAGAGGAGACAGATGAGAGATTGCGGTGGAAGGGAGGAGACAAAGTTCAGAGGGTTGATGGGCTGAAGGTCATGGAAGGAGTAAGAGGTTGAGGAAAGGGGAGTGAGCTAGCAGGAGATATGGAATGAAGCACAGTGGTGGTCAGAGATGGGAAGGGCATCAAAGGAGAAGTCAGAACTGGAACAGTGTTTCTAGAGGACTAGGTTAAGGGTGTGGCCATTGCAACGTATTGGGCGGTGAGTCCAGAAATGGTTAACAGAGGTGGTAAGCGAGAAGCAGCAAGGCCAGAGGTGGTGTCTATTAGAATATTGAAGTCCCCAAGAATGAGGGTGCGAATGATGTCAGAAAAGAAGAAGGTAAGCCAGGTTTGAAATCAGAGAAGAAAGGGGATCTGGGGGTAGTAGATGACAGCAACATGGAGGTGGAGAGGGGAGTAGAGGTGAATGCAGTGGGCCTCACAGGAAGAGAGAGAGTGAGAGGTAGGGGAGTGCTAAGGAGATGGAACTGGCAAGTTGTGGCAAAGAGCAGGCCAGCACCACCGCTGCAACCTTTGGATTGGGGTCAGTGGGTGAAGGAAAAGCTGCCAGTGGAGAGGGCAGCAGGAGTAACAGGGTCATATGGGAAAATCTTGGTTTCTGTGAGGGCAAGGAGCTGGGGGGAGGGGGAGAGAAAAAGATAATTGATGAATGGTGCTTCCTTGGTGGAAGAGTGGCAGTTCCAGAGAGTGCAGGAGAAGGGCAGCTGTGATGGGGGAAAACAGATGGATGGGGATAAGATTTGGGGAGCAGTTTTGGGAGTGAGGAATAGGATTTGGGGCAGTGATATGGAAAAATGGAGGTGGTGGTGGGTGTTTAATGGAGGTACTGGTGGAAAATGGAAGAGTGATGCTCCATGACAGGAGTTGTGAGAGTGGGAGTTCAAGGAGTAAAGAGGGGGGGAGGAGAGATGCGTAGAAGCAGACCAGCCACCCGCTGCAGAGTGGGAAGACCAAGGGATAGAAGCCAACAAGATGCAGAGACGTGATTGGTTCAGCAGTGGTAGCAGTCACAGACAAATGGAGCTACAGGCCACACCCCAAACCAGTGCCCTTCTGCGTCACCCTTCCTGTCATTGCCTTTCTTGGCATGTGAGTTTTTTCTTTTGTAATATTTTCTTTAACTGCATCTGCATGGCCTGTATGGCTACAGAACTCTAGGTGGTTGCCTATGCCTAAAGCTGCCTCTGTTCAAGTACTTCATACCACCAGTCCAGTGAGCACTCTCCTTTTATTAGCTTCTGATAGGTCCCTGGAGAGCCGTCTGTCCAAGGTGAAGGGACAAGAGTCCAACTACCAGAACCGTTTGGATGAGATCAAGGCAACAGTAGAGAGACTCCAAGCTCTGGTGGGACGGTACCAAAACCAGGTGCAAGATACCAGGAGGCTGATTGAAAGAGCCCGATTGGACCTGGAGCAAAGCAAAGTGAAGCTGGGAGGAATGGCAAGTACTTCATGCTTCAGACTAGGGTGCTTTTACACCCCTGCTATTGCAACACTGACCCCCTGGGGGAGGGAATCCTACATCTTGCTTCTGTGGCATGCTTTCCCCACCCCCCGTTGTGGCTGCGGAACAGCGCGCTCTTTTCAAGCCCCTTCTCTAGACTTCACACCCTTCCAAGGGCCCTGCGCTAGGCCAGCTCCTCAGACCTAATTGAACCTGGAAGAATCTCCTTTCAAGCACTCATGTCCTCTCCTCAGGCTTCTCCGGTGGCCTCATTCTTGATGTTCAGGTTCAGCCCTTAAAGAAGTTTCTTCAGCTGCTCAGCCAGACCTTCAGTGGCTCGCAGCTAGAATAATTAGTCCAAAAAGCATGGAAGGGGGTGATTAACAACCTCAAAGGACCACAATCTGCACAGACTTGGAGCGGCACTCCACTACATGCTGCTTAAATGACAGAACAGTAGATAGAGCCAAATCCCAGTATCCCTGTCTGGAGCTGGGGTTGGCACAATGGGGTTCTTTGAGGCCCAGGGATAGGACAGCCAGATCAAAATGTCAAACAGCTGTAGGGTGCTGAAATAAAAGGGATGTTCCCTTGAAATAAGTGGCACCTGGCAGGTGGCAGCCCTACCCAGGGTGTTTGGAGGGGAGATGTATTTCAGTAGGCATAGACTATGGTATAGCTGCAGAGCTGAGTGGGTGTGTTTGTCCTTGCCTCCTGCCAGCTCTAAACCAGAGCAAGTGGGGAAGAGTGCTAACTCCCCCCCCCCCCCCTTTCTCCACAGAACATCCCAACTTCCAACCTTCCTGGGGGGTCAAACAGGTTCTTAATCCTGGCGCAAGATGCCCTGAGATTAGCAAACAGGTGAGCTATTTCACAAACGTAACTTAGAGAGCTAATGTAGCCTAGTGGATAAGATGTTGGCCTTGAACCCAGGAGACCATGGTTCAACTCCCATCTTAGCCATGAATTCACTGAGTGGCCTTGGGCAAATCATGGTGTCTCAGCCTCCATTCCCCATCTGTAAAATAATAACCTACCTCTCAGGGTTGTTGCAAGAGTGACCTAGATAAGAAAGATAAAGCACTCTGAACACTGAAAGTGCTATAGAAATGATAGATGATAATAATAATAATAATAATAATATAATAACCACTGCATTCATGGATCCTCCCTAGGCCATTTCTGTCTCTCTTCTCAGATGGGATTGTCAGTTCATAGAGGAGACACTACAGCTAATAAGCACATTGTACTAATGCAGTTATCCTGCACGGGGGGTATTTGCTGATTACTGATCTCCAACCCTGGTGTTTCTCTTGCTTGAGTACAATGACAGGAGATGGTCATCTCAGATGTCAGATCCATTTCACAAGGGGTCTCTCTTGACTTTCAGCCATGTACAAATGGCAAACGCCATCGAGCAGGCAGCTAGGGTGGCTGAAGATGACTCTGGACGGGCCCTAGAACTGGTGCGCTCAGCTGTCAGCGGAGGTGGCAACCTGGAAAACTCTGTGCAAGGGCTGCGCAGAAGGTACGTTCAAACTGTACTCGTGCTTGTGTCTCCAGGGCTACGGGAAGGGAGACTGGAGGTCATGCAATGAGGTGCGCTGAAGAATCTCACTCTCTTGTAGGCAGAGCCCCATGAATTCTGCTCAGCTGCACTTGCGGCCATTTTTGCAGAATTTGGCACTTTGCCCCATTATTGCCTCTGGCAGCAGAGAATTGCAGTTTGAATGGGGAGCACTGTGAGCTAGCCAGTGGGATGCCAGCACTGTCAGTTGCCACTGTGTTCTAGGGCCATAGGGCCTGTTGCTACAGCTACCAAAGAGAGGCAGCCCCAAACCCCACCCGGTAAAACTTTGCAGACCTATTGAGAGGCCTGCAATACTCAAATGTGTGGTATTTTGTGATTATTTTTATGACATGAGATGTATAGAACTGATGGAATGGCATGCTGGAGAAATTCCCTGCCCTCAAAATATGCATATTTTGCTCAATTTGGTTAATTTTCATTAATTTTCTGCTTGCAGAATTTGGGCTTCTTGGCTGGAGAATTTAGAATAAACGTTTGCAGAACACATAGGTGCTGCTTGCAGGGTCCTGGGGAGGTAGTTTCCTGAGAGTGTTGCACAGACTGAAATGTATGGAGCAAACCTATATGGGGTTTATGTCCGGACAGCATCATGGATGAACTTAAGGCTTAGGATCATAAGGGAACTGTTGCACTCCCCACTGTTTGTAGCCATCTAGTCTTTTTCTCCTTGGGCAGACATTATTTTTTGTGATGTGTTTGTGCAGTGCCTACCACAGTAGCATCCTTGTCTAGGTCTAGTGGGGGCTATTGGTAATAAAAGTGCAGAGAAGTGCTACACAAACTTGAAGGAGTGGAGAGGACTGGCTTATGGGGAAGTACAAGGAGGAAACAGTATGACAAGGATTTTTGTTAAAGTGACAAGGGATTCTGGATGCATCCATTTTTGTGACCTGGCTTCCGGAAGGTTTTGTGCACCAACCCTCTGGAAACATTGGGCTCCATTTAATTTGCTCTAGTCTGGGCACCCAAAATTGTCAGTCATTTTTGAGAATCCTGGCCCACCAGGAGGACAAGCAGGCAGGGCTGGGGCCTTTCTCTTCCTATCTGGAGTGCTTGGGGAAGAATAAAAAGTCACATCCTTCCTGCCCTAAATTTAGGGAGTGTATGGAAAGGTGGAACCCTAGATGAGCTTAGGAGCTGTGCGTTGGGAAATGGAGGACTCCTCCTAGGCCCTATGTGATGTTTTTATTTCTAGGTATGATGAAGCAAAGCTGCTGTCCAGCGAGCTGGATGCAGACGCCAGTCGAACGGCTTCCGATGCTGAGAGGGCCTATCAGGGCAGCCTGATGCTGTTCAACTCCCTGTCTCGCTTACTGAAGATCGATGCAGGGTCCTTTCAGGTGAAGACTGTGTGCAGGTGCACGTTTGGCCCAAACCTCCCATCAAACCTCCACGTGCCTATAGAGACAAGTGTCCTTCCTCCATGCATTTCCCACATTACTATGTCCTAGGAAGGAACTTCCCTGTCTCCATCTCCCTTTCATTTCCTTCCCCCAACACATTAGCTCAGTAAATGTTTGCCCTTTATTAGGATGAAGGTGATGGGTTCCCCTTCCTTCCAAGTGGCTGAAAGTCCCAACAAATTACATACCACCGAAAGCCACCCTGTCCTTCGCTTAGCGCATAGTCACAAAAGCATGGCACTTTCATACTCACTCTGGTTTCCAGTGAGATGCTATGTATCTGAGTAACAAGAGGCTTGTTTCTTTGGTGTCTCAGGCGGAGGCCTCACGGTTCAGGCAGGAGGCAGACTCGCTGATGGGCTTAGCAAACACGTACATGGCAGAATACAGGCGGCTACAAAGCAACACGGGAAACTGGGAGGAAGAGATCAAAGAGCTGCTGCAAAAAGGGGAAGGTGACAGACAGGTAAGATACACAGTCATACTAATCAATGGAGGTTAGCAACCATGCAGCAGAAAGATAGTAGTTTTGGATTCAGGGGAGGGCTGTAGGTTCTGTTGCTTGCAAAGGTTTGTGCATAAGGGGAAGCAACTCAGTGGGTGCACTTTGCAGGAGGCCAGGAGAGATGATTCCAATGGTCCCTTCTGACCTTGAAGTCTATGAACCCAAAACAGTGTCCTGCAATGTGACTAGAGCATGAGCCTGTGAATGTGACTATTCCCAGGTGGCAAGATCCTGTGTGTGTTGTACCTAATGGGATAAATCGGGTGGAGGGCAGAGAGCTCTGCCGCAGGACTGCTTAAGGGGATGATTAATGGGGAGCGGGAGTCTATGGAATAACCACTGATGGGCCTAAGATAGAGATGTAGAGAATAGTAATTTAATTTGCTTGCTGTGGTTGATATCTGTTAGTCTGGATATTTTGGCAGTTATCCAGACATTAACCACTTATCGCAATGGCTAACTGACAAAGTAAATAACCAGATAATACTGCAACAGTTAAACCAGTTTGCCGTATTATCACATAGCCAAAATCGTTTTTACGTCTGGGATTCCACTTGTTGATTGTTTTACTCTGTCTGTTGACTCTGGTAGTAAATGGGAAACTGACTAGTTGCACTAGTTTGAAACTGGGGTGGGAGGAGTAAACAGAAAAGGAATTACAGGCGAATGAAACCAGCTGGAAACCACTGAACTGGTGGGAAAATAGTGACACACTAAACGGCGATAGGTTGAATGGTGCATAGTGGTATGACACAGTAATGTGGTAAAGTGATGAAAGGGTTAAACTGCTGAACACGAAACTGCTTGGTATCCGGTCCTTGCTGTATCAGATTGGATGCCACAGAGCTGGCTGGATAGTGGTGGTGAACTGTTTCAGCTCCAGTTTACAGGACCATCACCCAGGGTGGGCTGGACTCTGAGTCTCTACGTGCATGCTGTCAGGCTAATTCTCCCTAGTGTCAGAGAATAATGGCTCTGGGAGTGGGACTGCATTCCCATGCTGTAGTACTTCATTTGCTCTTTCCTTGCTGGCCTCTCACAGATCTCAATCCGCCTATTGTCCCGTGCCAACCTTGCCAAGACCAGGGCACAGCAGGCACTGACTGCTGGCAATGCCACTTTCTATGAAGTTGACGGCATCTTGAAAAATCTGCAGGGTGAGCTACTGAAGACTGAGACAATATAGTAGTTCAGCTGCCCCCCCATGATGGGTTCACACCTGAGAGATCTGCACAGACCTACTGAGAGAAATGTGGAACCCTGGAACATGCTGGTAGCTTGGGAGGTGGGCCCATCCCCCAGTCATAAGTTTTGAAATGAATTTCAGGAGCTCATACTTGGCTTTCATTTATGCATGCATTACTTGCAATTATTATTTCACTCATTGTATCTTAATGTAGATTAAAGTAAATTCTTGTAGTTTTTTGGGGGGTGGGGGTCTGAGTTTAGGGACCCGGAACAGTCATTCCCACATTCCCCACCGCTTGGCTGTGCAAATACCCTCTAGTTCAGTGGGAATACTCACAGCACATTCCATTACAATACCAGGAAATCCCAACAGCTAAGGGGAGGCTACATGTATGGTCAGAGTTGCCCAATGTGCCACAGCTGCTCATCCCCGTCAACCCTGGTTGGGGACATCCTACCACTGCAAATACTGATTGGCTGTTATCACTAAACAGCAGGTGGGCTGTAATCACCAATTGATTGTTTAGTGCCAACAGCTGATTGGCACTTGAAACTGTAGTCTGTCTCTAACCAAACCTGGCACCTCAGAGTGCTCCCTGAGTTCTGTCAGGTGATGCATTTGGCTGGGGACAGTTGCACCCCTAGGAGCCTGGTTGCCACTTGTTTTTGGAAGGAAACTGAAGGGGTGGGACCACATCTGAGGGGGCAGGGCATAGGGGCTACCATGCCCCTTCCTGCTGTGGCCCCCACCCCTTACAGAACGTTGTGGAGTGATATGGCTCTGCCCCCTGCATAGCATCGCCACGACCCCTTTCTGACATAACACTCCCCATCCCCTTTGTCACCCCTCTCTTTCTGACATGGCCATCCCTGGAAGCTCCAATTTCTCCAGGTTACTGGGGGAGGCCCTGGATGACCTAGAGAAATTGAGGCATCCCATCGAACCCTGAGAAACCAAGTCAAAACCCTGATTCTCTGAGCAAAACCCAGATAGGTGGCAACCCTACCTAGGAGCCATAGGTCAACCGGATGTGGCTGTGAAGAGCCTCTGGCCATATAGTCATTAAAGTGTTACTGAAATGTGAGTGTTACCAGCTCAGATTATCCTTCCAGCCAGACAGGTCATTTTAGCAGCTCTCATACTGGAAAGTCAGGAGATCGGCCTCCTATCTTTGAACACACCTCTCTTCTCCCCATGTTCTAGCAGCAGTGATGCTTCCTTGCTCCTATGAATAAACAGTTCCAACGAAGCTCACATTTCCAGGGGTGAGGGAGGGGCTGGCCTTAGAATTGGCAGCGGGAGAACAGGGTCACTAGGCCAGAGGTGGGTGAGTGGAGGACCCTGCAGGAAGCTCTGGTCCCGGAGACTGGCAGCAAACTGCCCATCTCTTCTGCCCTAGGCTGGCCTTGGATGAGGGTAGTTGTGTTCCATTGCTCCATCCTCGGCTATACCAATGAGCAGAAGCTGATTCTGAGGGAGTACCCTCTCTTGTGTCAGGTCTTCATTGCTCTTTCCATCTTTAGGGTTTAACCTGCAGGTAGACGACAAGCAGAAAGAAGCTGAAGATGCCATGAGGAGGCTTTCTCTCATCAGCAGCATGGTTTCCAGTGCTGACAAGAAGACGAGACGTGCAGAGGGGGCCTTGGGCAGTGCTGCCACTGAGGCAAAGAAGGCCAGGAGCACAGCTGGTGAAGCCAAGGATATTGCCAGTGGTATTAGACAGGTGAGTAGAGGACAGGTGCTTTCCTCAGCAGAGCTCTGGGCTGTGGAAGAAGAGCAATGGAGTAAAGGGAAGGGTAGGGTGGATGAGAAGGATTGTTGGGAGTGAAGCAGAACTGTTGATTGTGCTAGGTCTTGCATGCAGGCCTGTGCCTGGAATCTATCGTGTATGTGTGTGTTTGCTGGTGAATAGTTGGCACAGCCCGAGTACCTGATGCAGGCTGTACACTGTGTGAGAGCAGCTAGGCATCTGTGAGATTGTGACCCACGGTGAGGTGTGTGTGTGTGTGTGTGTGTGTGTGTGTGTGTGTGTGTGAGTGTGTGAGAGAGAGAGAGAGCTAGGCTGCTTTTAAATGAGCAGGTCGCCCTCGCGCGATATTTCAAAATCCCGCAAGGTGGGATTAGACGAGATAGAAGTCCGGGATCGTGCGCATAGAAGGCGGTCACGCATTGTTTTCAGACCGTGAATTAAATACCTAGATTGTGAGGTATTTAATTCGCGGTTTGCAAACAATGCGTGACCGCCTTCTATGCGCATGATCCCGGACTTCTATCTCGTCTAATCCCGCCTTGCAGGATTTTGAAATATTGCGCAAGCAGGTCGCGCAATGGCGACCCGCTCATTTAAAAGTGCCCAGAGAGAGAGAGAGAGAACGCGCATATGGAGTACTGACAAAGCAGAGCTAGTAAAATCTGAGAGCTACTATAGCTCGCCTATAAAAGCTGAAGAAAAATATAACCAGCTGGGGAAGGAACACAGGGTTGATGCAAGTGCGTGAAACCAACAGAACTTGAATTTGAATGGCCCATCAAAAGGGCTTGCCTCCATTAACTGGATTATCCCCCTGGTCATCACTTTAATTATCTACAACAGGGGTGGGAAACCTCTGGCCCATGGACCAAATCTAGTCCACGGCTGTTTTTCATTTGTCCCCTTTCTAATTCCTGGATCTGGCCCATGGATCTAGTTCCTTCTCTCAAACAAGCACCCACTGGGTGAATTCAGAGGAGGAGAATGGATCTGAGAGCATGCACTCAAGGATAGAGGATGGATCCCTGGCACAGATCCACGTTCTGGACCCTTCTCTTCCATCCCCCATCCTGAGCACACCCTAAGCACCCCCAGCTCCAACTCCTATCTAGCCTACAGACCTTGTACTGCTCTGCTGAGCCCATGTTAAAGTCAGTGTTGGCTGCAGGTGCTCAGTGCCTGTGTGTGTTGAGCTGTTAGCCGGTGCCTCCAGATGCCTGCTGGAGAGCCCCTCTCTTGATTTTAGTCACTGTGGGGCAGCAAGGGCCATACTATCACCTCACCCTGCTCCTCCTGCTTTGCTAGGACATAGGCAGGCTGACCTTGGAAGCGAACAGGACGGCAGATGGAGTCCTGGCCCTGGAGAGGGGTGTTGTGGCTCTGCTGCACGAGGCAAGAGAAGCAGAAGGGGAGCTGGAAAAAAAAGCTCAGGAGATGGAGATGGACGCCTCCATGACCCAGGAAGTGAGTTCCTACCTTTTGCCTTTCAGATAATTCGGACAGAGCAGCTCAAGTGAAACACCCTCTTAACACGTTCTCCTCCTGTCTCCCCAGGCTGTGCAAAAGGCACAGAAGGCCGATGCCACTGCCCAGGGTGCCGGGGCAGCTGTCCAAGGTACGCTTAGTGCCTTGGAGGATCTCCTGCGACTGATGGGTAAGGATGTAACTTTCTCTATTAGACACACAGTCTACTGAGCAGAGGCCCCTGGGTGCCATGGGAGAGAGTCCTTGTCCCAAAGAGACAAGTGGCAGGAGAAAGGAGGTATTCTTAGCCCCACTGCACACAGGCACAGGGAGACCAAGGCTGAAATCCACTTACTCCTGTGAGTTTCAACCAGACTACTCCACATTAAGTGGCTTGTGGTCTACATGACTCGCCCATAGGTCACATAGGGAGTCTGGCAGATTCTCCTTGGAGTTCCTCGGGGCCATCTCCTCCATGCCCACCCTCCTTCCTCTCCACCTCATGGTACTGTGGATTTCACTCCTCTCTACTTTGTGTGGGCTGGGAGGAATTCATTATTTATTTCTGTTGGCTACTGACCCCAGAAACACAGCTTCTTGGCAGGAAGGTTATGGACTACTTCATACGCTGGGCAGGGGAGGAATCACAAATGCCTCCCACCTGATTCCTTCATTTGGAGTCATTTTTATTTATCATTTCTATAGTGTTTTCATGTTCAAAGTGCTGTAGAGTCCTTGTTTAGTTCACCTTCATAACAACCCTGTGAGGCAGATTGTTGTTCTCATTTTACAGATGGGCAACTGAGGCTGAGAGAGTGTGACTTGTCCATAGCCATTCAGTGAGCACCTGGCTAAGATGGGGTTTGTTTGTACCCTGGATTCCCAGGCCCCATGTCCATCAATTATATCCTTAATTTTGTACCCTACTGCAATGTGACCATGTCACAAGGGGAGGAAGTTAAGGAGGGGGCTTCTCCGTACAGGCAATTGAGTTTCTTGGGAGCTAGATGAGAGAAGGAGCTGAAACTGCTTTGGGGGGCTGGACAGGAGGAGCTTTATCCTCTCACTTTGATGTGAACTTGTTTCCTGGACCATGGGTAACAGCAATTGGGCTGGTAGACTAGGAAGGTAACATGTGTGTGTTCAGAAAGCTTCAATTCCAGAATGTACTCAAGGTTTTCTCTGCTTGACTGTCTACTCTGCAACAGATCAGCCTGGCACCGTGGATGAGGAGGGACTGCGCATGCTAGAACTGAACCTCAACAAGGCCAGGACAGGGAACAGCCAATTGAAAGAGCAGATGTCTGACCTGGAGAAAACAGCCAGTCAACAGAGACTCCGAATCCAGATGCTGGAGAGCAGCATTACTGAGATCCTGGCAGACATCAAGAACTTAGAGGAGATCCGTGATAACCTCCCCCCGAGGTGCTACAACATACAACCCATCGAAAGGCCTTGAGACCTTTGGGAACAATCCCCATGGCCTCTGATTGCTAGGTCACAGATGCTAGGGCTTGACCAATGGCTCAGGATGGGATTGGACAGGGAATCCACACATCAGAGCCGGCTACACCTGACTGTTGAACCAATCCCAGCGTTTTGAGCTCGGTTTGTCAGACTTGGTGTAGCCGTGGGACAGTACTTCTGTTGTGACACAGAGTTGCAATGGCAGCATTGCCATGGGGTGCTGCTGACCAGAGGAGCCAGGTGCTCAAGGTGTTCCGTCCCTGAGGTGCAAGAGGAAGGAGATCTATCTGTATGAAGAAGCTGATGACCAACAACCATCCCCTGCATGGGGATTCCTCACTGGCCAGGAGGAGGCAGTCATGTTTGGCTTGTGGAGGTCCTCCAAACTTTGTGACCAACAGCTGAATTTGATCTCTCTTTGGGGTTTTCTGCCCCTCCCAGGCCATACCAGTTTGTCTTAACCCAACCAGGACTCACTCCTCTCCTAACATACCCAGGCCTCCTCCATCATCCTTCTTCCTGCAGTGCTATGTTGGGTAACCTCTCCTTTCCTCCGAGCTTCTTCCATCAAAAGTCTCTTCCTAGCTCCCTACACAGCAGGAGAGCAGAACCCAAGGGAAGAGCTGGGGCAGACTCTGAGTGTGAGATTATTGGATTCTCCCCAGTTTTAGCACTGAGCATGGTGGGGTTTCTCCTGTTTTTCTTGGTGAGAAGGGGAAGGACACAGCCCCTGGTTAAAGGTTCAGATCTTTCTCATGGTGCCTAGCAAGGTGCTTGCTACTTAGACAAAAACAAGGAAGTGAATTGTTTGATTGCACAAAGGAGATGGAAAGGAGGGGGTGTGGATTTTGAGAGAGAAGCTTTGGAAAGCTCTTCCTGATGATCCACTCTCTTTCCACACAGGGGGGAGATATGTGCTACTGCTCTCTGTCTTCCTCAGTACTCCCACTTCTCACCCCGAAGAAATCTCAGGGGAGTCACTGGAGAAGATGCCCCCATGGCCACAGGTCTTGGGTTTTGTGAAACACCGAGGCTCCCTCAGTCTCAGAAGGGATTACACTCATTCTTCATCTATCTGAGATTTAGTCCTGTGCAGTTTATTCTGTGTGTCATTCATGAGAGACC
This sequence comes from Sphenodon punctatus, assembly GCA_003113815.1. Lineage (NCBI taxonomy): Eukaryota > Metazoa > Chordata > Lepidosauria > Sphenodontia > Sphenodontidae > Sphenodon > Sphenodon punctatus. Next base: position 441,765 of record QEPC01001847.1, read on the forward strand.
CAAAGAATCCAGGCTACTTGCTGCTCTGCATGGACATCCTAGAGCAGTGTCTGCAAGAGGGGTGTGTGTGTCTGTTTTGGGGTCCTTGGACACAATCCCAAGAGTCTGATTTTCCCCACTGCAGGACCAGTGTATTAGTCACCTTATTTAAAATAACACCCAATCTTGGGGACCACGTAATATTTTGGCCCAGGACTTCAGGAACATCAGGGCAGATCTGGCTCCATGCAGTGTTCTCCTGCTCTCCTGGTCTGAGGAACCTCTTTTGCTTTGGGTCACCCTGGATGTTATCAGATGTTACACTGGACACGCTAAGTGTTGGCAACATGGGCGATGTGCCTGATTGCACAGATGTCATGCAGCTTACTGGGGACTGGGGAGTGAGAGCAGCAGGTCCCCAAGAGCCTCAGCAGCGGTGTGATCCTGCCGGTGCTCCCAGGGACCTGATGCTCCTGCCATGCTGCCACTCTCTGGGTCCTGCCACACTCCCTTTTCAACTGCTGCTCCTTCCTGGAACCTGCTCCCTGACCCAAGTGTGTGAGGACAGGGACAAGTAGAAAGAGGATGGTTGCAGCATCTGCCACTGTGCTTTCTCCTTGTCTCTGCCCCCACATCACAACAGCTACATACAGGTCCATACACTGCACTATGCTGGGCCCACTACGCAGGGCAGGCGAGTTGCTGGCACGTTACACTAGCTGCATGTTTCAGATCTGAAACTCGCAACCGGCGTACATCTGGTAGCATCCTATTCTGGTGCAGCAAATCCCCTTGGCAGCCTGGACTGTCTGCCTCTGCCTGATTGAAGCATCCTGGGGACCAGATGGAGTAGCTGGGATAGCTACTGCAGTTGCAGTCCAGAGCGAAAGAGGCTTCATCCTGGGAGCAGCTAATTCCTCCACTGTTCTTCCTGCTTTGATATGGTGGCAGCCATTGGATTTTGTTTTGTGACTATGTATTAAATATCAGCCCATGTTGTATTTGTTTGATGAGGCACTCTTGCTTCTGGCTTGCTTTGCCATTTTTCACAGGGCACAGGATGGGACCTGAGTATTGCTTGGTACACGTTGTGGGGGAGGGGGAAGAGGGTATGTGATTTGAATCCCCAAGTTTGGGCGTTGTAGGTCATTTATTCCCACCCCCACCCCCATTTTGCTGGAGGGGGTTTCTGCTCCAGAGCATACCCAAGCTGAGCAAGAAGGTGAATTAAGCACTTGGGGAAGGAGGCAGCAGTGGGTTAAGTGGCTGGAGCTGATTCTTTGGGTTTTTGTTTGTTTATTTATTCAAATTTCTACCCTGCGCTTCCCCTAAAGGCTGAGGGCTTACATAATAAAAACACACAATCATAAAAATACACTGAAACTCTTTAACAATCTCACCCATCCTAAACCCTCCCACCTTAAATCCCTAACCTGGCCTGCCAAATGCTTTGCCAAAGAGAAAAATTTTACACTGCAGCTCAGACTCTGACAGGCCTGGGGGTGGGGAGTTACATAACAAGGGGCAGCAACCGAGAATGCTTCTCTGCAAGCCCTTTGTGTATGAACAAGATTGGCAGGAGGTACCAGCAAGGGAGCACTCCTGGCAAACCACAGGGGTTGCAATAGGGTATGGAAGGAAAGGTTACTCTCAGATAAGTGGGGCTCAGGCCATTTAGGGTTTTAAAGGTCAGAACCAGCATCTTGAATTGTGCCTGGAAGGCTATAGGAAGCCAGTGCAGATTAGAGCACAGGTGTAATGTGCTCACGGTGACCCACCCTTGAAAGGGCCACTGCATTCTGCACCACCTGCAGCTTTTGAACAGTCACCAAGGGCAGCCCCACGCAGAGCACATTGCAGTAGTCTAGCCTTGAAGTGATGAAAACATGGATGACAGTGGTCAGATCTGACTCTGAAAGAAAAGGCTGCAGCCTCCTCACCAGATAAGAGTTCGTGAAAAGCGCTCCTGGCCACTGCTGCATCCTGATGTTCCAGGCACAGCAAGGGGTCCAAAGCACTCCCAAGGCTGCAAACCTGGGTAACCAGAGTGGGTCAGACCCCTTCAATAGCAGGGGTGCCAATCCTCATCAGTCTTGTCTGGATTCTGTTTCAATCGGTTCACCCTCATCCAGTCCCCAACAGCAGTCAGGCACTGGGAAAGCACTGAGACCACAGGGCCTGGGTTGGATGAAAAAGAGAGAGAGAGCTTGGTGTCATCGACATACTGCTGGCACCTCACTCCAAACCTCCAAATGATCTTGCTCAACGGCCTCTGACGGGCATCCCTAGGTACCCGCCATATACAAACTTGGGCTCAGGGATGGGATTTCCCTTCCCACCTGAACCTCAGAAATGCTGTCCCCTGAAACTGTTGCTCAGGGCTTCATGCCACAGTTGTGCTGGTCTGAGCCCCACCATTGGAACCCGTTGCTGTGGCTGCTCTAGTAGGTACCGGCCCACAGCTCCATTGAACATGGTAGACAGACATGACATATTGTATTTCGGAACCCAGAAGCACCAGCTGCTTGTACAGACTACCAGGCTCTTTGCGGTGGCTGAACTTGGGTTCTTGAAAGGAGGGGCCAGCTGTTGTTAATGTGCTCTCCACAAGATCACGTGTGGTCCATGGGAAGCAGTTTGTGAGACCACACACAGATCAACTGCACCCCGGCTATCACAGAGATTTATATGTACCTGGGCACTCACCCACCTATCCCAAGGCTTTCCTGGCTTGAATCAGCAGTGACACGCTACAGTTGAATAGCATCACTTTTGTTTATTTCATAATTTAAACATCTTGCTTGATAAAGTTTTCTTTTTTTGTTGATGACTGTTTTGAGCGATGACTTCCAGAATCTTCTGTTAACATGAATCTGGTGACATGGCATCTTCACCAAAGCTCTGGAGGGTCTTTTCATTGATTGATTATTCTTTTAAAACTTTTTATTCATTTCAGTAAAACAAATCTTCACTGGTTTAAAACTGCAGGTGCAACGACCATAAACAACAGATCCCACCCCCACCCCTCTTTCCCTATACATTTAAAACCTGAATCCCCATTGGCCCTTCTTGAGTTTGAGGCTTGTGCCTGCCCCAACCTCATTTTTATTTCATCTCCACAGTTCAACACCCCACTCTCCCTGTATATGCTACACCTCTCCCCTTCCCCTCCCCCAACACTGTGAGCTTTACTGAGCAGATATATGAAGGCGTAGATAAGACTAGTAAGACATAGTATATGCATCATCCATACCACAATGCTATGTTCCTAAGGCATGCCATCATAAACTGGATGAGATTGGATGCTGGCCAGATGCCCACACTTCCCATCTCACACCTTTCATTCACCTGAGGCAGTCAGGGGCTTGCAACCTTTCTGTCCTTTGCAAACACCACCTTGTTTCCTTTTCAATCCCTTCTTCCTGCTTTCTTCCTCTGTTTAAAGTCCATTGTCCTTCCACCCTTTCCGGGGGAACTTGACTTCTCTTACTGTTTGTTTTTACATCATTTCCTGTATCCGTTGTGTCTTGGAGTTGAGAAGCATGTCTGGGTCCAGCAAGGAGCCATTGTCCTTCTCTGAAATAATTGTGTGAGGCAGAGAGAGCTTGTGGAGTCCAACACGCACACAGGACATGAGCTATTCACCTAGGACAGCCTAGTTATATTGACTATGTGTATTGGGCACTGTACACCTCTCTCACCCCCACCAAAGACTGTCTCCTGTATAATCATTTTCTTGCGTGAGGAGGAAGCAGCTAGGTGATGCTCTGAGGAGTGCTAGATCGCCAGGGAGCAGTGCAGACATTCCTAAAAGAGAGGTGACATTCCACACAGGATTTCCTCCCTACTCCCATAATCCTCACTGGTTTCTAAGATGGTTTGATGCTCCCTGAAGTCTGTGTTTTCCTTCACCTGGGTACCTGCTGCTGTTCTAAGAGGTGGGTGGAAGAGAACAGGCCTGGATTCAACCTCCCATCACTTTACCTCCACCTCTTTGTTCTGGGGAGTATCAGTGCGACTGATACAAGTCCTAAAAAAGCTTCAAGGAGGGGTAAGAAGGAAAGAAGCCTGGTTACAAGCTTTGGTTTTGTCAGGCCTACATCGAACCAAACATGCAAGACGCTGGGTTCCCATTCCCAATTACACCTCCGCTCTCCTCAAATATTTGCCTTAGCTGGCCTTGTTCCAGGCTTGCCTGATTGCCTGTGAAGGTAGGGGTGCTGGTGGCATCTCTGTCAGCTCCATGGTCTCTTCAAAAGGAGAGGAACAGGCAAGCAGTCTGAGCACATCAGGTATCTAATCCCAGTTCCAGCAAACTCGGTTTGGACCTCGACCCTAGTGCCTGAGCCACATCAAAGCCTACCACGCCGAGGCCTGAGGTTGGCTCCGGAATATCATGCAGCCTCTTATTTCTGTGGTTCCCAATGCAGCAGCCTGTGCTGCATTGCAGCCCTTCTCAACTACTTCCCTACTGAAAATCCTGGCCAGGAAGACTCCCTCTCCCGTGAGGTATCTCAGCAGGGCAGGAGCAGCCCTCTCCCTGCAAGCAGCTCGCTCTCATGGCACTTCCTTGGGAATGCGAAGCAATCAGTGTAGACTAATCACAGCTCCTGTCTAGAAGCAGGGCTGGGTTAAGGCTGGGATAGAAACAAGTCTGGCAGAACAAGAGGAAATGCAGCAGTCGCTACAAGCAGTGGAACTCCAAATAAACGCGCTAGTGGACAAACTGGAAGGGTGGAAGTTATAGCTGGGGCCTTACCTTCCTTTCTAATGGTGGGGTTACTCGGGGTGAGGGTGCACTAAATTAATGCAAGGGAGCAAGTTGGAAGCGTGAAAGCTTGAAAGGCCATTTATCCTCTTCTTCCCATGTTTCTTAAAGTTGTTTTCCCCCTGGCTGGAGTTTGCCTGGCTGCACTGCAGACATGTGAGCTCACAAGCAGCTTGTCCCTAACTAAGGTGGATGCATGCTGGGGAGACAGTGAGAGAGTCCAGTTCCAGAGCTGAGAGGGGAATTTATCTGTTCAACAGACTCCACAAGAGCTTCAAACCTCATTGCACAGAAGGGGAGGAAGGGATACAGGTAGAAATGGAGCCCATTACCTCCCATTTCTGAAGGTGAGAAAAACGGGAAGGATGCTAGCAATTAGATCCCTGCCCTCAAGATGGAAAGAAGCAGCTTGTGTTTGGAGGGCGAGAGAAGATTCCTGGAATTTCTGGGCTCCTCATGACTGCACTGTTCTAGCTCCTGCCTTTGCAGCAAGACAGGTTGGAGCTAGGGGCAGCTGTGACTGTGTCCCCATCCACACTACTGAAACCAGGCTGCTTATGCTGAAATGTCATTACGAAGAGCACAGCAGATGCTTCTTTCCGACTCCTTGGTAAATGCCAGTGCAAACTGGCCAGGGCTCCCCCATTAGCATCCCCCACACAAATGCTTACATTTTATTCAAGAGTCTTGGATGCCCTAAAACCTAATTGCTTAGCACTGTGGAGAATCCCAGCCAATGAAGATTAGCTGCCGAGTGCTGCATTTTTATATTTTTGCCTGGTTTGATGGATTCTTCAGGTTTCATAGGATGGTGCCCACCATCCTCTCAAATGCAGAATGAACCCACCATGGGGCATCTTGGAGCTAATGCCAGAACTATCTGTCTCTCTGTAGCAGGAATAATGCACTCTGTTTCGCTGCTTGTGCCCTCTCTGAGGACCTTAGCTCAAGCTACATCATGAGAAAAATTTGGCTAGTTTCCTTTTAACTGCCAAGGCGAAACTATCTTGAAAAGGGCTCTCTGCTAAGCTGAAGTGTGGGCACGTAGCCAAGTGGGTTCTGATCTCCCACAATTCCCTTTGAAATAGCACATCACATCGCCACAGGCCAAAGGGACCCAACACTATAACTATGAATCAAAGATCCACTGAAATTTATTTAGCTAATGTCTTGTAACAATGTGAAAGAGAACAAGCCTCCCCACTCCTAGGCATGCTGGGAAGGTGGACAGCAGGGCCACTTCCCTGAGTGCATGCTGGGAAGGTGCCAGAGCCACCTCCCTGAAGCACACAGAGCATGTGTCTATTTTACTGTAGTCCTTCATGTCTAAGGGGGAAAGTTTCTCCAAAGAGGAGTTGCTGAATTGTATTATGACTGGTTGGTTGTATGCCACGCTTTCCTGGAAATTCCTGCACTGGGGACAACTGGAGTCAGTGAGTGAGATAGGCAGACGTACGCAGAGGCCATGAGACAGAGAGAGAGACAAAGAGAGAGAGAGAGAGAGGAGTGTGATGGACAGCTGGAGGGAGGTGGAGCAAGGGGGCTGCCCTGCAGCAGTGATGTGAGCTTTAGCCAGAGGCGTTGATGTACAGCTGGCTCTTGAGGATGTAGTCGATGACAGACTGAGACAGGTAATCCACCACATGGCCATCTCCGTGCTGAAGGGCCAGTCTACAGGAAAGAGAAGAGAGGAGGAATCAGTGTGCTGAGGTTGGGAAGCTGTAGCCTCTCAGGGATGGAACAGGACCATGGACACATAAGCAAGGTCTGTGTATTTTGCAAACTTCCCTTTGAATTCTGCAAAGTTTCTGCCAACTTTGCTGATATACTGGGGCGCCTCTGGAGTTAAAAGCAGGAGCTGCTATGGTCATGGCCTTGGCCTACATTTTGTTCCATGCTCTAGTTATCTCCAGCCTTGACTACTGCAATCTCCTTACTGGCCTTCCCTGCTCTCACCTGGACCCTCTTCTGTTCAAAACCTCACTGCCAAGGCCATCCATCTTGCCTGCCGCTTTGATCATGTTCAACCCCTCCCTCTACTAGCTCCTCCTCCCCCATTGCATCCAGCACAAACTCCTTGTTCTTACCATCAAGGCTCTTCAGGGCCTTTCTCCTCCTCTTTTCTGCCCCCATTTCCTCCTCGGTTTCCACCCAGGACCTTTCCTCCTCCACCTGCCCCAACCCTCCACCTGCCCCAAAGTCTCCTGCTCTCTAAATCATCTTCATTCCTTCTCCCATGCTGCCCCTATGACAAGAACTCCCTTCCTGAACATATGGGCTCTACTCACTCCTTCCTGGCTTTCAAATCCCCACTGAAAGCCTAACTCTGCATGCCTGTGTGATGTAGTGGATAAAGTGCTGGAATTGGACCTGGGAAGCCAGTGTTCAAATCCCGCCCTACCCATGAACTCACTGGGTGGCCTTGAGCAAGTCACAACCTTTTAGTCTCAGATCACCATCTGTAATAAATGGGAATGTGTGTGTCTACCTCTCCCTGTGTTCCGCTCATGTCCAGGGCCGATTCTGTGGTAGAATTTTTTAAAAAGAAATTCGGCAGTGGGGTCCGACTCTGCGCCTCACTGCACTGGGCTCCCTAGCCTCCCAGATGAAACGCAGGGCCGGCTTCCCCTCCCATACAGGCTGTGTTGGGTGGGAGGGGCTGCCAGGGCTCGCCTCCCCACCCTCCGCAGCCTGACAAAAGAACAGACCTAGCAGTGGTGGCACTCATAGCTTCTCTCAGAGCTCTTCAGATGCTCCCTGGCCCCTCCCAACAGGGCCTCCCAGAGCGATGCAGCCGGATGACATCATCTGGCTGTGCTGCTCTGGGAATCCCTGTTGGGAAGGGGCCAGGAAGCAGCCAGAAGGAGCGTCTGAAGAGCACGGAGAGAAGCTGCTAGTGCAGCCACTGCTAGGTCTGTTCTTTTGCCAGGCCGGGGTGTGTGTGTGTGAGAGAGCCCTGGCAGCCCCTCCCACCCAACACAGCCTGTGCAGGAGCGGAAGCCCAGAGGATTTATTCCTCCCTCTCCCCCCATGGAATCTCCTGCCCTGCATCTCCCCATCACAGGCTAGAAATTCTGCACTGGGGGAAGCGGGGCAAGAGATTCTGCAGGGGGAGGGGGATTCTGCAGAAAATCTGCAAATCATGAACCCACATTTTTAAAGTGCCAGGTACACTGCTAATGCCATATAAATGCTTAATAATAATAATACAATTAATACCTCTTATAAATTTCTCACTGCTGCTTCTCCTTATACTCATCCTTCAGGGTCCCCTTCCACCCTTGTAACTAAGCCAAGTACATGCACCTGCAACAACTTAACTTCTTAAATGTATCCCTGTCTCTCCCTATGTTCCCCTTCCCACTCATCATTCCTCCCTTGTCCGCGATTGTAAGCCCTGTGGGGCAGGAACCGGTCTCTTTAGTCACTACTTTTTAGTGCCTAGGCACATAGGTGGCACTATATAAATAATAATAATATAATATAATTAATAATAACTACAGCTTGAGCTTGAAAGCCAGGCTCCGTAACTGGGCATGGCAAAAATCTCCAGCGTCCACTAGAGGCTTATGTGTAGCACACCCTGAGCAGTGGGTTTCATGTTGCTATGGCACAAGGAGGACTACTGCTTTAATGGAATGGGCTGGAGATGCCTTGTAAGGGACAGATGGAGATCCTGGCCTGTCCCTGCCAGTGGGGGCGCTGGGCCAAGCAGTGCCATTCATCTTGCAATAGGGGTCCCCTAGAGCCACACACCTGCTTTTGGTGGAACTGACAATGGACATGGGGTGATTCACATCGTCCTTCACAACCAGGATGTTGTTCTGTGGAGAAAACAGCAGCAGAAAATGAACACAACTGGCCAGCAGGCCCCTTGCGCTTCCAAGCCCACCACATCAGGGGCTTTCTCTGGCACTTGCCACCAGCAGAAGCAGCTCAGCCCAGCCAGTGGAGAGGTCCTGACTGTCTGCTGCGTACCCCACACAAAGGCTCTTGTCTAGCCCCAAGGTAGCTGTTTGGTGACTGGAGGGATGTGGCTGGGGGGTTAGACCTAGGGTTGTTTCTATTCATTTTTATGTGGATATTTGGTGTAGGGAAGGGAAGGAGGAAAGAAGGGTGTATGGGGTGAGGATGGGTAGGAATGCCATGATCCCTCAACATGGAGGTGGTATTGGACGCGTGGGTGGGAGTGGGAGAAATGCCCCACTATGCAGAGAGCCAGCACCACTTCAGTTCAGTTAAGACCTACATACAAGGTTGCCACCTCTCTGGGTTTTGCCCAGAGTCTCTGGGCTTGAGGAGAAGCCTAATTTCTCGGGGTCAGTTTGAGGTGCCCTGGAGAAATCAGGGCTTCTGGGATGAGGAGGAGTGGCCACATCAGAAAGGAGGCGGACAACATGGACATTCCCACCCTCTTTTCCCCATGGACCTGCCCTATTGAGCATTGTGACATGCTGCTGTTTGTAAGGGGTAGGGTTACATCAGAAAGGGGTGCTGTGTAAGGGGTGGGGTTATGTCCAAAGGGGGCATAACAGCCCCTCTGCTCCACCCCTATGGCCCTAGTCCCTCTGGGTGAGAGACCAGAGAGAGGTGGTATCTAAAGGGCTGAATTCAATGTAAACGGTGCATGGGCCTTATCCAGCCGTCTACAAAGGAGTGCATTTCACCAGGAATGGACTGAAACTAGGGCACTTTTAGATGAGACACTTTTAATGTGGTTTCGTAAGGTGCATTTAAATAATGCGCATTTTTAAAAACCAATTTTGGAGTCCCCCAATCATCAAAGGGGCTCAAAACCGGTTTGGCATCAGACAAAACCACATTCAAAATTATTCTGGCTTTTATACGATCATGGCAAATGCGCATTTAAAACGGTTTAGGTGTTTAAACGAGCATTAAAACACACGCATTTTTCACCAATCATGCGCAAAATTTGTCTCGTCTAAAAGTGGTCTAGGAGTGTTCGGACAGCTGATTTTGCGCTCAAGAGATGTGGCCCAACAAGAATGCCTGAAGGTTGCTGATGCATGGTATCACCATGGCCCCAAGCAGCTCACACAGTTTGCTCTCCTGCCAAGAGCCAGGGGAAGGAGGCAGCAGCAGGCCAACTGACCCCCAGCTCCCTCTGCTCCAGTCAGTATGCACAATGCACCCATATTGTGCAAGGCAACTTACTGTGTACTTGCGGAGTATTGAGGAGTGGTTCATGATCTGTTCTGGGTCTGTGCCGTCTCGTGGTACCACCACGATACCAAAGTCCCCGACTATCACCTCCATCTGTGAAGCAAGGCAAAGGAGAGTGGGTCAGAATCCTGTACCAGGATCCATGCTCTCTACAGGGGAATAAGCTGGGCCAGCCTGCACGTCACCAGCTCACATCACATATGCTTTGGAAATAGTTGGGAGTCAAGCTCTCATAATGTGCTCCAGTACATCTTGGTCTCCTACCTCCCATCCCCCCATCATAAATTTTGAAATCAAATTGTGGCGGGTGTACTGATACTTTAGGGACTGTTTACAAAGTATGTCACACATACGGGTGGGCGGGCGGGCGGGCATGTGGAATAGCAAAGTTGTGACAAGGGGAGAATGGGGTCTTGGTCGTAATGTGATGTCACAATCCCTTCTTGTTATGCTTGTGCATTTCTGTTTGAAAACTAAACATGTATTCAGTACATAGAATAAATGAGGTTCTTCATTACTGGTATTAAAAATGTGTGTAGGGAAGGGGGATGTGATTTGTGTGACATATTCGGAGGAGGGACAACAAACTGTAGTAGAGCAACAAACTGACAAGAGGCACAAGGGTGTTAAAAATCGCAACAAAAAATAAAGTGAGTCATGGATAGCCTCTTATTTACACATACATTACTTGCAATTATAATTTGATTCATTGTATTTGATTGTATAGGAAGAACAAAAGTTCTAGTCTTGGAGAACATAACGTAGGGGCTGGGTATAGTTGTACCCTGAGTCTCCTCCATCCCTTGTTCAGGTCTAGAATATATAGTCTCATATTCCTAGACCGCTTTCTCATGTGCGTTAATACGCACCTGTCAGCACTACAGGGAAGTCTGGGACTCAAAAGATGTTCAGCTTCCATCTTGTGAGAAGGGCGGAAATGTGGATCTTTGCTGGTAAACATGTAAGGTAAGGTACTCTGTCGGACATGCATATTTGCCAGCAAAAAATCTACATTTCTGTCTTTCTCACAAGACGGAAAAAGCACGTCTTTTGAGTCCTGGACTTTCCTGTGGTACTGACGGGTGCGTATTAATGCACGTGAGAATGCGCCTTTAGTCTAGGATATATTCAGTTCATACCTTAAACCCGTTTTTACAGACTTACTGGGAAGCCTTTGTGAAAGAGATTAATTTTCAAGGAATTTACCTGGAAATTTTTCATTGGTGTATGCTTATTTCTTACCAGTGTTTCCATTGTATTCCCTCCCCTATAGGCTCCACGCAAAAAACTTCTAGTGATTTCATTGGCATATGCTTGAAAATTTTGAACTAGGACCCCAGAATCATGAGAGAGGCCTACAAATCATGAGTTTTTATTTTTCTTTTCTTGAAAAACAAACAAACAAATAAATGAAACGAAATAAACAAACAGCTTTTTTAGGATGAGTGACAGTCACATCTTCAAGCTTATTCTGCAATCATGAGGGCCAGAAACTTATTTTAAAGAATGAAAGCTGAGATTTTGATGATTTTGGCTGTCAGGGGTTTAAGGGAAATGTCTAGAATTGTAAGGCTCAAGGTCTGAAACCAAATGGCTCTCCCAAGTACTTAAAGGGAGCGTGAATACTTGTGATGGAAAGAGGAGTGGGTAATTTTGACTTGGCCTGTTACTGCATTCAGCTCCTCTGCAGAGAAAAATAGTGGGAGTCGGGCTCTCGTAATGCAAAGGTAGGCTAAGTCAGATTCTGTTTCATTGTGTTCCAAGCATGAGACTTTGGAGGGTTTGGATGGAAGGTTCAGTGCTACAAATTTAGTTGCCACCCTTCACAGTTTGACCCTGAGACTCCCATGGGACAAAATGGGAGTCTCAGGGTCCCCTGCAGTGTAATCTGCTGCCTGTACTATTCTTTGGATGCAATTACCCAGGGAGTTTTCTGCAGGAAGTTGGGTTCTGCTTTTTGAAGCAGGAAAATCCATCCATTCTCCTTATCGTATCTACAGGTTTATCACTGTGTTTCAAGCTGGTTTCCTGGCTCCATTTGGAACCCCTTGACATAAACCATCTCGGCCTGCCTCATGTCAGGTTTATCTGGGCTCCCTTTGTCCTATAATGCTGGGGCTCGCTTGCAACCTGAAGCAGGATCAGCCCTAAGTTACTTCCTTTGCTAGGTGTTGGTTCCAATGATGACCGTACAAGCAGCGACGCTCCCCAGGGGTGTGATGTATACAGGATGCACATAAATGATATTGCTTAGCTCTGGAATCTCATTTAAAGTGAACAACATGTCAGCTTAGTCCTTGGCATGTTAGGAAGCACAAAGCAAATAAATTACCACCTGCTAATTGGCTCATTCTGTACCTATAAAACAGTTTATCATCACTCTCCTAGATGATTTGTGTTTTTAATTGGCGCCCTGGAAATTGTTGTTTATCCATTTATATAGGTGTCAGGTTAATTTAATTTTAGGGACAGAGAACACAATGGAGAGAATGCTGAGCTGGAGAGTCTGAGTTAAGACATTGAATCTTTTTTACTTACCCTATCCTGAACACTCAGGATAATATAATGAATTAAAACTATACAATAAAAAACCTCTGTTATACAAACCTATATAACAGAAGTGGGCAAGCTGTGGCTCTAGGGCCACATGTGGCTTTTTACCCCTAGGGTGGTAAATGGATGCTGCTCTTGGAATTAGGAAATGTTGCCCACTCGTTATAGAAACACCTATACTTGCCTGCCAAACGCCTGACCAAATTTTTAAAAATAAATCATTGCTTTTTGAAAGATGCTTGGGCTCCCTTCTGGGGAAAGGAGTGCCAAAGTTGTGGCGCAGCCACTGAGAATGCCTCTCGGTGAGTCTTTGCTGTATGGACTTGAACTACCACGAGAATGTTCTTGGCTGACCTTAAGGGTCACATCAGAGCATAGGAGAGAAGACAGTATTTCAGATATGTAGGGGCTAAGCCATTTAGGGTTTTATAGGTTAGTACAAGCACCTTGAATTGTGCCCAGCAAGCTGCTGGCAGCCAGCGCAGATTCTGAAGCACTGGTGTAATGTGCTCCTGGTGACCCACCCCTGACAGAAGGCATTTGGCACCAGCTACAGCTTTCATAGAGTCATAGGGTTGGAAGGGATCTGAGAGGTCATCTAGTCCAACCCCCTGCTCAATGCAGGAAATCCACAGCTACGGCATCCACTTCGAACAGTCATCAAGGCATCCTCACGTAGAGTGCACTGTAGTAATCTAACCTTGAGATTATGACGGTATGAATTATAGTCGCCAGGTCTAGCTCTGAAAGAAAGGGGATCGCCACCTTCTCACCAGATGGAGTTGGCAAAAAGCCCTGGCCATCACAGAAACCTGAGGCTCCAGGTGTAGCAATAAATCTAGCAGCAGTCTGAGACTGTGAGCCTGAGTGTCCAAAGGAGGCCAGACTCCACCGATGGTAGATGTCCCTATCCCACACCGGTACCTCACTCCAATTTTTGTCCAGTGGCCTCAGTTGTACATTGAACAAGAGGGAAGAGCAACTGGAACCCTGTTGTGCTCCAACAAAGGAGATCCCGAGAAGTCCCATCACCACCCTGTGTGGCCTTCCAGACAGAAATGAGTGACACTAATCAAAAGCAGTTCCATGGTCCCCTGTCAGGTCACACGGTCACTTCATCAACACCTCATGGTCATCTGTATCAAAAGCTGCTGAAAGGTCAAATGCTCAGCTGCAGATATGATTGTTGAAATGCAGACTTGGTAATGTGGCACCCAAGCAGGGGCCTCTTTGGTCAGGGGCTTCCTAAAGGAGTCTCTGAACCCAATGATGGAAATGTTAGCTGTTATGTTTTGACCTGAGAGTTGATCTGAAGGGATTTGCTTCGTAGCCTCTTCATTAAGGGCTCTTCTGCCATAGCAGGCAAGGAAAGCCTGCTGGGTGTTGCATTAGCTGCTAGTTCTGGTACTCTTTGTTGATCACACTCATCTCTGATGAGGCTATGTTTGCTACTTTGTAGGTAGTCTGAGGCTGCAGTGGAATTTTTGACTGCTACTGTGTTTGTCCTGTCCCACTGGCTACAACTTTTTGTCTATACCTGGTTTTCCCTTTCAACTTCCTCTTCTCTGTACTTCCCATTCCCCGCCCTGGGTCAAGGGACTAGGTTATGGTGAGTCATGGCAGGATCAGGGTCTGGAGAGTTGTGCAGGATCAGACTGGATAAATTGTGCAGGATATCACAAGCAGGGAACACTGGCACACACGGACCAGGGGGATTGAAGAAGCAGATCTGGATGGACAGAGTAGATGGATGGGTTGGAATCTCAAAATGGGGACACACGCAGTCAGAAGGATCAGGGTGAGAGTCAGAAGTACTGGTCTCCAGTTGGTCCCAATCATACGCAGGGTCCAGGGGGTGCAGAGCCGGTTTAAAGGTGCATGGAAATGATACAGGAAGGAGAAGCAGGAAGTTGACCAATGATCCACCCAGCTTCCTTTTGCTTTGGGCTGGCCTTATATACAGGCTAGTAGCCAACCAGGAACCTGGGGGTGTGCTGTAAGCTTGAGGAGGTTACGGTATGTAACCTGATCACTGCTGGGGTAGGCTTTCCTGAACAATGTGTGGCTCTGGTCCACATGAGCCAGTAGTGCTCAGAGTCCACTGCTACTTCCAAGGCCCCAAGGGCACCAGTTCAAGCTCAGGGTCCTGACATGATGCTCCATTCAAAATGAAGTTGTTAAGATGATCTACCTCCACCCTTGGAGTCCCTGCACAAAATTCTGTTCCTTGCTAGGATGAGTTTTAGATTCCTTCAGACTGCAGCTCTGACCTTATGTCCAGGGTTGCCACCTTCCTGGACACTTTTTAGCCTGAAGGGGTGGGACAAAGGGACTCTCCCCACCCCCTGTGTAACATCATGATGTCACAATGTTTGGCAGGTGGCAAGGCCGTGTCAGAAAAGGGGCAGGGCACAGAGACCACACCCCTGACATGACCACACTCCCTTTGGGGCAGCACAACATTCCAACACTCGGAAGAGGGTGGGACACCATCAGAAAAGTGGCAGGAGAGCCTCTTTGCCCTGTCCCTTTTGGATGTGGTTCTGCCCCCACTCCACTGAAAATGTTTCCTCGCGATTATCTAGGCACCCTGGACAACATGTGGAAACCAGGGCTTCGCACGGAGATGATGCATGGAAACCTGGACATTCTAGGACAAAACTGGAGGGTGGTAACTCTCTGTGTGCCCAACTGTAGCCCCTTGCCTCCTTTGGTCTACATGTGAACCCCACCCACCTCAACTCCTTCCAGCTCCTTGCCCTTCCTAACCCTGGCCGTGAGGCTCTACCCTCCCTCAAACACCTCATCTCGAGGGAAGTATATAAAAAGCCATCTAAGCAAATAACAAGGACATTGCCTACATGCCTCCAAGGAAAAAACCTATTTCCAGTAAGTCTTAGTTGTGCAGAACATTTCACTTTAACCTACTGGAGTCCAGACTATACTACCATCTGTGTGTCTCCTCCAGAAGCCATCAGCAGCAAATGGTTATACTTACACTGCAGTGATCAGTGGGTCATTCCCTTCTAGAGAAATAACTGCCACATGTGTCCCAAGAAGCAGGAAGGAACTTCACACCTTTCTGGGGGCAGCTCAGGTCAGTAGCTACAGGTTGTAACAGCTTGTGGGAATGTCAATTAGGATCTGCCTGACTGGATTTGACAGTGGCCAAACTTGCTACATCTTTGAGCAATGGAGATGTTGCTTTCATGCCTGTGTTGGATTTGGGTGGTCCATTGTCCTATGGATCTGAAGGTCATGATCTTGTTGGGTTACAGCTAGACCAAGGCAAATACTTCCCCAAAATACATTTTTCTAGCATGTTCCCTGGTTAAGGCCAGCCAGAAGATGCTGGGGCCATTGCTGGTTGGGGTAATCAATGGCTCCCTTAGGGAGGGCAGAGTGCCGGGCTGCTTCAAGGAGGCGGTGGTGCGGCCTCTGCTCAAGAAACCACCTTCGGACGTTGACTCCCTGGCCAGCTATTGGCCAGTCTCTAATCTTCCCTTTTTAGGGAAGGTTATTGAACGGGTGGTGGCTCAGCAGCTGCAGGAGCACCTAGACAATGTCAGGTTTTTTTATTCCTTGCAGCCAGGCTTTTGGCCATGTTTTGGTACTGAGACTGTGCTTGTGGCCTTGATCAATGACCTCTGCCATGAGGTGGACCAGGGTCGGTCGACCCTGTTGATCCTGTTAGATCTCGGCTGTATTTGATACAGTTGACCATGGGATGTTGGTGGCTCACTTGCAGGACCGAACTGGGGTGGGTGGGACTGTTCTTGAAAGGTTCCGTTCTTTCCTGGCTGGGAGAACTCAATGTGTGGTACTGGGTGATTGTCCATCATCTCCCCAGGACCTCACATGTGGAATCCTGCAAGGTTCTATTCTGTCCTGTCCTGTTCAGCGTGTACATGCAGTGTTTGGATGAGGTGGTAGTCAGAGGGTTTGGTGTGCGGTGTCATCAGTATGCTGATGACATCCAACTTTATCTCTCTTTTTCAGCTGACTCTGGCCCGGCAGTTTCGGTGCTTACCTGGTGTTTGATGACTGTGGGGGACCGGATGAGGGCAAGCCGTCTGAAGCTGAATCCTGACGTGACAGAGATGATGCTGGTGGGAGGGGCTGAGGGAGTGGTGGCACCCATCATTGACAGGGTCCACCCTCCATTCATTGGTCCCTCAGGTTCAGAGTCTGTGGGTGCTCCTCAACTCATGGCTCCGCCTGGATGTGGGGAGGGGAGCATTTCACCAATTACATCTGATACGACGGCTTCAGCCGTACGTCTCAGACTCCGACCTAGCCACCATCATCCATGCTTTCATCACCTCAAGACCGGACTACTGCAACATGCTTTACGTGGGGCTACCCTTGGTGACTGTCCAGAGACTGCAGCTGGTGCAGAATGCGGTGGCCCACCTCCTTATGGGGATGGGTCATCATGAGCACATTACGCCAGTGCTCCGGTCTATGCGGTTGCCTACAGTCTTCCGAGCCCAATTTAAGGTGTTGGTTTTGACCTATAAAGCCCTATATGGCCTCGGCCCTGCCTATCTCTGGGATTGCCTCACCCCCTCAGGGATCAGCCCCTGCGGTCGACTGGGAGCACCCTCCTCAGGGTTTCCAGAGTATCTCGAGTGACGACGATAAGGAAGGCATTCTCGGTAGCCGCAACGAGGCTGTGGAACTCCCTCCCAATGGAGGTCTGCTTGGCCATGGAACTTCCCTCTTTCCATAGACCGTGTAAGACCTGGCTGTTCCGCTGGGCTTTTGGCAAGGGAAACAGGTGATGGGTGGGGTGGGGTTGGGTAGGAAGGGTTTTTATCTCCACCATGGGGGTATTTTATTATACTTTTACAGTACTATTTGTATTTTGGTTTTTATTATTATTATTATTATTATTA
>QEPC01001847.1:460580-481849 GCA_003113815.1 Sphenodon punctatus
TCTTAGAAAGCTGGGATTTTCATTTCAATTCTTCCAGGGTAAATCCTTCCATAGCCAAAAATTTACGATACGGCAAAGGATTCTGGATGTGGCAAGGCAGGAGGACCTGGCCAAACTTCCGATCTGGAAAGTCTCACCTCATTACCACCTAGTGAAAACCTTCCATCAGTTTGAGAGCTATTTAGACATGCTGGGTAATCCAACTTTGCGTAGGGCATTTGTATGCCTACGCTTCCAGCAGCTTCCATCCGCCATCATGGAAGGAAGATATAGGAAGGTCCCACGAGAACTTAGAATATGTCCCTGTAATTTATCGGAAATTGAGGATCTTCCCCATTTCCTATATAAATGCCCCCTATACCAGACTTTAAGGACAGTATGGCTTGAGCCAATACGGGGGTTTCTCGAGTATATGTGGGACCAGGCTGGGATACCAGCCTTGCTTGCCTCTGACGATATGGAGACTGTGAAGGCAGTGGCACTCTTCACATTACTAGCCACAAGAGAGAGAGCGAACTGGGTAGAGTGAAACTGCTCTGGTATTGGTGCTCTTTCCCGATTTTATGTATCCAACTTTGGCCGAGGGTGGATTTTTTTGTTCCGACTTATCTATCCTCTGGATATGTGATTTATTGCCTGGATTGGGTATTGTGCCTTGCTGCTTGATTAGCAGTGGAGGATATTGTGTAGTGTCTACACATCAGTGTTGATTATTTTTCTTCTTCCAGTCATGCCCGTTAGGGATTTACGGTTTGTTGTATTGAATGGTTATTTGCTTATTATTTGTTTATTTGTTGTTTGTTTGTTGTGTGTACTTGTTGCTGTTCCGTGTTGTTTGTTGTTTTAAGGCTATGGTGAAAGCCTGAAGCTGTAATAAATTTATTATTATTATTAGTGAGTTCCTGGCTGACGGGTCTAAGAGGAGTCCTTTATCCACTAGTTGGGTTACCACCTCTTAGGGTTTGGTGGCATTGAGTCTCAGGGTTTTCAAGCATCACCTCTGGGCTCAGGGTTAAGCCAATAATTCTTAGGTCAATGAAGTACGGTCTTAATTTTACCTGCCTTTGCATGGGCTGGAGAAGGGAGAGGGAGCTGTGCAGCATTATCCGGCCCCAGCTGCCCAGGGGAAATTCCTGCTTTGGTTGCAGTGAGACTTGCTTGCCTTCGGAGTCGCACTGCGCATGGGCCACAGGACTGCCCATCTACTGTCACACCCCATGACTTTGCACCCATTCCCTATGCCCTTTATCCTGCCCCTATCTTTTTTATTAGCCAAACAGAAATGTTTCTTTAAAATTGCATCAATTTTCATGAACCAAATGCACACAAATAAATTTGAATGATCACTGTCTTTATAGGTGATTTATTTATTATCGTAAGTTGCCTACGAACATTTTTTTCAAATTGCCTTAACTCTGTTCTTTACATGTATAGAAACTGTATACACTTTATACGCTGAAATGTTGACCATGTCAGTGTAGACAACTTTATAAAATTGGTTGTACACAATGCAGTTCTTCACAAAAGGATAGAGTTAAGGGAGTTTGAAAAAATTTTCATAGGCGACTTATGATAATAAATAAATCACCTGTAAAGAAAAAATGTAATAATTAAGTTAGTGGTAAATAGTAATGCAAGTAAGTATGTATGGTAATAAATTAAGTACCTATCTTAATGTTGATGGTAAATTATGGAATACAGATAGAAAATCTGGAAAACATTTCAATGCTTTTGGGGGTTTAATTTTTGTTGTAATGTATGTTAAATGTTTTTTGAATTGTAGCGTGATGGGCATAAAAAAATGTAGCTCAAGTGATCACTTGCTTAAAAGGCATGACAGATTTAAAGAAAGATATTAAAAACAACTTAAAATGTATTTAATGAATACAAATGTCTGAACTCATTTTAGACATCTCCTGATCATCCTTAAAGCTGTTCCATTTCCTTCTCTGTTTCAGTTTGGGCCCTGAAACTAAACTCATGTGTTAATTTCACTGACTGGTTCTCAGATTCTAGCACATGGGCTGTTGTGCTTGGCTGCCCAAGACCCAGGGTCAAAAGGCTTATATTAAACAAACGTTATTTGACTTTTGTAGAAAAATACTTCTCGTTTCCTTCAGTCACCAAACCATTTCTCTCCATATTAGGTTGTGCAAACCCCTCTCCCCCCCTTCCCTAAATTTAGGGACTTAAAGTATGTCACGATGTCTGTTTATAATGGGAACAGAGTTTGGGAGAGAGGCTTCGCCTTAGAAAGAAACCCCTGGGGGATTAGCCTTAAAACAGCGTCTGCTCCTGGGATATCCTGGCCACTCAGTCTCACACGGCAGGCAGAAACACAGCATTAAGGGCGGGGGCAGCAACAAATAGGAGTGGCGAGTCCTAGTTTAGCCATAACCACGCACCAACAGCACACATTCCCTGCTCTTCCTCCTGTCCCCGTACCTCCCTGAACACCCTCCAGATGCTGTATGCTTAACTGATGTGCCATGGGAGAAGAGACTGAGTGTGAGGAATGAGTGTGTTTGTCACATTCCAGAGGGGGTGACATGCACTATAGGGGAAGGGACAGAGAATACAAGGCGTAAGCAGGAGACAGTGCTACATGGCTTAATGTGGGCATGCCCTCTATTCCCCCCCCCTCCTCGCACACATTACCCACTCTGGAATGTAAACAGTGTCAGGAAGAATAGGGTGTGGGTACCTCAGTGAGGACCGAGGTGGTTGGCCAGGAGGAAAGGTGTCAGGATGTCCCCACCACTCTGAAATCTATACTGCTTGTATCCCTGTTGAAGAGGGAAAGGTTTTTCCACATGTCACTGGGTGGATTTGAGGAGTCCCAGAGGGGCTCTCTCCCTGTCCTTTGTGTGTCCCCCGGAGCTGAAGCGTGAGAGGGAAGATGGAGGAGAGGTGTGGATCGGAGCAGACAGCTGGAGGCTTTGCAGCAGAGGGATGGGAATATTATACTATATGAAAGGCTGCTGGGTGAGGAAGCAGAGGAGGAAGAATGGTGAGGGTGGGGATAGGGGGATGAAACAGAATCCAGCTGTGCAGATCAGGAGGTGTCTACTCACATCAGCTTCATTCCAGAGGCCCGGGATGCAGAAAGACTCCAGCAGGTCGCTGCCACAAAGCAGCAAGATACGGAGCTCTGAAGAAGAGGAACAGAGAATGGAGATGTTCGGAGTCACAGGGATAGATATTTCCTTCAGAGTTAACTCTGAGCCAACCCCTCACCCCACCTCCAGGCTACTGGAGAGAGAATCTTCCAGCCAAGGGAGACAAATGAGACTCTTGTTTGTGGCCACTAAAAATCTAAAGCACTTTCTGCAAGGACAGATATGTTAGCTGTAGCATGACAATCTGCCTGCCTACATACCTTCTGCTATTTCAGTCAGGCACAGCATTTCATTTCCTCTCTGATGCTGCTGGGCAGTGTTGCTGTGTGCTGTTAAACAGCTCCTGTGTTCCACTCCAGAGATGGCTGCATTTCAGTGTGTATGTGAGCAACAGTCACTGCAGATGGTCAGCACAATCCTCATGCTGTTTAATGCCAGCCTGAACACCATCGAAGTGAATGAGTCTTGTGCGGGTGCTAAGGACTAACACTGGTGCTGCTAGTGTGCAAAGTGCTTCAGGATCAAGAGTGATGAATGGTGCTATATCAGTATGAGGCAGGGATGATGCTGAGGGGTGACAAAGTGGATCCCCTCAAAAATATTGCCTGCTGCCCCATCCACTGGAGAAGTAGAATACCTTAATATTATCTGTAGTAAAATCCTTGCTTTCCTGACCTTGTCTTGCCACCCCTTCACTCCCCTGAAAAGATTATTCTAGCGTCATCCCTAGTATGAAGTTTTACCTGAGGATTTTAGTCTTATAAGGACCAGAGAAGCAGCTAAGATTTATTTAGCAACTAGGACTTTACTGGAGACATCCTGCTCTTCCCTAGCCAGACTTCACCTTATCAGGGCAGATTAAGAAAGTTGCAAAAAGGTTCAAGTTTTGGAAGGTTTTTCTCACTCAGGAATATACCTGCATAGATTTTTTGTATCTTCCTTTTAATATCTCCTCTCTTTTATTGCAAGATTTTTATAATGATCCTTAGAATTTATGAGAGGGGTGGGGAACCTTTCTCCTCCTGTGAAAGAGTATGAAAATTGGTACAAGCTCCATGGAACAGATAGGAATTGGTGGCGGCAGGGGGTGCCTAAGGAGTGTGCTCAGGATGGGGAAGGAAGGGGAGGGTCCAAATCATAGATCTATGTCATGTACCCATCTCCGATCCTTGAGTGCATGCCCTCATCTCTGCTCCCTTCTCCCATCTCTGCTCTCTTCCCTTGAGTTCACTGTTTCAGTGCTTGCGCACAGAGACTGGATCCACAGACCAGATCCAGGAACTGGAAAGGTATCAAATAAAAAACAGTTGTAGGCCAGATTTGGTCCATGGACCAGTTTTTTCCCACCCCTAATTTAGGACATCAAAGGTAGCAAAAAGGTATAGAAATTCACAGACTTGATGTTGGAATTATCAGTGGGTGAAAACAGACATGCATGGGACACCACTTTAACATTTTTTTATGCATGTTGCAAGGCTGTACTGATGTCCTATGCAGCCCTGCAACATGCATTAAAAATGTTAAAGTGGAGTTTGCGGAGGTGGATGTCTGTAAAGTGGAGGTGCATGTCTGTTTTCATGCAGTGTTGCCAAATTAAATGGCTTTGGCCACACTACTAAATTTGGCCACCAGAGGGAAGCAGAGACATTAGTCAGACCCATAGGAGTAAAGGAACAGTCATTTTAATATGGACTCCTTACCCTATCCCCTGGCCATATGCACCAGAGCAGACAAAGGTTCTTCTATTCTTCCAATTCTGGGTTAAGTGTCAGTGATCAAAGGAATGCACAAGAGCCTCCACGTCATGGTACTGTGACTGTAGCTCACCCATTCTAGCTCAGACTGCCTTCTGTCTGAACTAGTTTCTAAATGACCATACAGCACCTGGGACACAGCAGGGGTGTGCAATTCATTTTCATTATTATGATAATGAAAATGACAATTGTTTTTTTTTTGTTATTGTAAAAATGAAAACACATAATAATAATAATAATAATAATGAAAACAAATTTTAGTTTTTGAAATAATGGAAAAACACTGAAAAATATATTTCCAGCTATACCTTTTTTGTTTCTTATTCAATTCTGATGAAACTTGAGAATATTGTACGCCCAATGGAGGGCACTATGTTTTTCACATTTCAGAGATATTGGCTAAAGGGAACAGATTTTATAAGCAATTGAACGTTGTGATTTTAAGAAAAACTGCAGTGCTTATACATTCCTGGCTACAACTTCTTTATCGTCCATCCACTTTGCATGAAACCTGGAAAGGTTATGTCTCTCCCCAAGATTACCAATCCTGTCATATTTCAGAAGGATTGGACAAAAGGTTCTAATGTTATAAGACGTTAACCTGAAAATGCATTTTGGCTGTAATATTTTTATATTCCATCCTGTTTATAAGACATTTAGTGGGACTGTATCCCACACCTTTCCTGTCATCTCTGCCCAACTACAGGACAATTTGATAAAGGGCCCCAATTTTATAATCAATTGAAGTTGTCTCCTTGAAGACCATTATTCAGATTAATAGCAGCACATGCAGTGCCAGTCAGAGGAAGGCACCTGGCATGGCAGGTGGGGGGAAGGATGGGGAGCAACCCAACAGACTGGCAGACACATTAACTGGCCAATTACTGTATGCCTCCAGCTTTACAGGACCAGTCGGTGGTGGCTTCGAGATGGGCATACGGGGCGGCGCTGAGGAGGGTATAGAAGGGTCATAACTGGGACCTTGGGGATAGCATCCCAGAAATCATAAGACATAGTTTACACATCCAGGTTGGTCAATTATCATCACAATCACATCCTGCAGCACTGTGACAGAGGACATAAGAGAATCTCTATTGGCTCTTTCCTAAACAGATGGATCCAACTTCCCAGTAACAAGTGCAGGGGAGAATTTTGGGTGGTCACAGCATAGAACGAGAATATTTAGTTGACATTTCTGCTGGCCAATTGGCATCACAAACAGATCTTATACCACAGTGACACGTAAGAGAATCCCTGGCATGGGCTCATTCTCTCGATATGCTGTCCATGCTTATAAAAATAGGACCTTTTATCACATCCATCTGATATCTGGCAGGGATGATCCTGAAGGTGTGAGATACAGCCCTGCCATATTCCATGTACACTTGTTGGACTACAAAGATGTTACAATCAGACATACATTTATAAGTTAATTGCTTGTACCACCAGGAACCGCTATCCAATCCTTCTGAAAGTTGGCATAGATAGTAAACGTAGGGAGGGGTATAAAATTGCCAAGTTCCATCCACATTAGATTGGAGACAAAGAAGTTATAGCCAGGAATGTATATGCAGATTTTTGCAAAACAACATAATCCAACCGCTTATAAAATTGGATTCCTTTAACCAATCTTTCTGAAATGTGGTACATATAATGCCTTCTGTTGGAGGTAGAATCCCTCCATGTTTCATCTAAATATAATGAAAAATAAAAAAGTTGCAGCCAAAAATATGTTTTCCATTGAAACCAATGGAAATCAAAAATGAAAACGAAAATGAAATTTTGATATTTACAAAAATGAAAGATTTAACTAATAAAAATGAAAAACAAAGAACAACAACATGGGTCCCTGGTGCACATCTCTAGGACACAGTATCAGCAAGATACTCTCTGCCACGCAGCCAGGACTGCTGTCGTCGTCTTGTGAAAGAGAAATAACAGAAACTAATAAACTGCTTCAAAAGATCAAAAGTTCAACAATTTTATGTACACACAATTGACAAACAAGTCAAAAAATGGAGACAGAGGGTGGAAGCCAAATATCCAAAATATATTAACAAAAACCCAACGTTTCACCAAAATCTGGCTTCTGCAGGGGTTACTGATGGTTTTTTCCACTCTTCTTCCATATGACTAGAAAATACAGTAATTCAAATAAATAACATCAGGTAATGCCAAACAATGTTCTTTCCAATTACCCTGGATCATATGGGTACGTATACACGAGAAGCAGTACAATTCTTCTTCATAGTAGCACTTCTAAGGACTTAAAATACTTTCAATAGGGGGACACTCCAGATCATCCTAAAGTAATTCATTAAGGCAGCAAAAATATATACAATGACTCAAATAACAAGTCTCCTAGCAAAGGTAAGTAATTCATTTAAGCAACAGGTACAAACAATGCCTCAAATAACAGATCTCATGGCAAAGGTGACCCCTTTTTCTTGCAGTATAAACAACCACATTGATAGAATGTCCATTACAGTCACAACATTGAATCAGTCAGTCTTTAAAATAAAACTAAGAATGAACCCCAAAGTGATAATCTGGTACCACGTGTGAGAGAACTCTTAATGGCAAACTAAAGTGTAAAATAGTTTCTTTAAGTGCCCTGTTACCTGCTGGACTCTAGGTGCCGCGGGACACCCCGCTGCAGGCAATTTCAGCTTCACTGGCCTTTTCGCTTTTACAATGTAAATTTCCTATCCTTAGGCTTCGCAGTTCCCTCATCAGACTCCCTATAATCAATTGAATCATTGTAAGGGCCTTGAGGTAAAACTACCCAAACTTTAGCCCTATTTGGTCCTTTTATATCAAGAGAGAGGTTTTTTTTTTTACCTTTTACAGGCTTTCGTGGTCAATCTATTTCACTGTAATTACAGAGGGCTGCTGTGCTGTTCTTAGTTGCTAGCGTGGCTCAAACACTCTGGTCTGCTGCTTTCCTTTTTCTTAGTTGCTAACGTAGCTCTACACAGTATGACACTATGTATTGGGTTTTTTACTTGTTTGTTATGGTTTTAAGATTGTATTGTTATTGTACTGACTTCGGCTATGGCGAGAGCTAATTGCCTTATAAACAAATAAATAAATTTGGAACGTAGCTCTAACACTCTGGTCTGCTGCTTTCATTTTATCTTCAAGGGATAAGTTCCTGTCACATGGTAGACTCAGCTGTATTGATGACCAAACTTAAGCACGCAACTCCTGCTGTTTCTAATCACCTCTATTATAAATTTCTATCACTTTGAAGGTTCAGCTGTATTAATGACCACAATGTCACAATCCGGTATTTTTTACCGGTGCTTAAGTTTGGTTATTATTTATTTTAAGTTTAAGTTTTTATTTTTCATTATATTTAGATGAAACATGGAAGGATTATACCTCCAACAGAAGGCATTATATTTACCACATTTCAGAAAGATTGGTTAAAGGAATCCAATTTTATAAGTGGTTGGATTATGTTGCTTTGCAAAAATCTGCATATACATTCCTGGCTGTAACTTCTTTGTCTCCCATCTAATGTGGATGGAACTTTGCAATTTTATACCCCTCCCCACGTTTACTATCTATGCCAACTTTCAAAGGATTGGATAGCGGTTCCTGGTGGTACAAGCAATTAACTTATAAATGTATGTCTGACTGTAACATCTTTGTAGTCCAACAAGTGTACATGGAATTTGGCAGAGCTGTATCTCACACCTTCAGGATCATCCCTGCCAAATATCAGTGTCCCCCTATTGAAAGTATTTTAAGTCCTTAGAAGTGCTACTATGAAGAAGAATTGTACTGCTTCTCATGTATATGTACCCATATGATCCAGGGTAATTGGAAAGAACATTGTTTGGTATTACCTGATGTTATTTATTTGAATTACTGTATTTTCTAGTCATATGGAGAAAAGACATCTTGGAAGAAGAGTGGAAAAAACCATCAGTAACCCCTGAAGAAGCCAGATTTTGGTGAAACGTTGGGTTTTTGTTAATATATTTTGGATATTTGGCTTCCACCCTCTGTCTCCATTTTTTGGCTTGTTTGTCAATTGTGTGTACATAAAATTGTTGAACTTTTGATCTTTTGAAGCAGTTTATTAGTTTCTGTTATTTGTATTTTACTGCTTCATTATACCTCCTCTCGTTTGTGTGTGTCTTCTTGTGAAAGGTAGGAAAGGGGGTGATGGGTTTCTAATATCTGGACATGCATCATAATAACAAGTGTTAAAGGAAGCAAAGATCTTGCGCCTTCTCTTTGCTAAGGGCTGGGTGCATTCTCCATCAAACCAGAGGCAGCTGGAGCCAGCAGGGTTTGTGTGGAGGAGGCTCTTTCATGTTCTATGTTGTGATTCAGCATCTCTCTCTGAGTGGGCAGCTGTGGGATCTCTCTGGTACATCGATTGGATACATGGAGGAGGTGAATCCTTAGGAGAAAACATGGAAATAGACTCGCTTACCAAACAGGCTGCTCAAGGGCCCTTCTTCCGCAATGGAATATGAATCCCTCCCTCTGTGCCCCCACTACAGCGATGTGGAGTCTCTGGCCCACAGACTGCTGCCTTTTGACATTTGGCCCAAAGGCTCAATTTGTGACAGGCGGATGTGGGAGCCAATGTGTGGCTGAGGGTGGCTGGATGTTTGCGTGGGTGAGGGTGTTAAATGGGGCTAGAGAGGGCAGGAGAAGCTAGCCAGGATCTCATCCAGGAGTGAGATGGAGTGGCTGAGAGATAGTTCAGGTGAGGAAGAGCCCCGAGTACAGCTACTCAAGGGGTGAAGGAAAAATGGGAGAGCACATGTGGTCACACCTTGGCATAGCAGGACAGGGAAAGAGGGGGGACAGGGAGATGCTGGCAGCACAGCCTGCTCTGGCAGATATGGGGGGAGGGGAAGGAACACCCTGTCCACCCACGGAATACAACTAGATTCTAAGGTGTCATGCAGAGGGGAAGTGGGTTTCCTGCTGGGATTGCCAGCTGGAGATCCAAGTTTTGGCCCAGAGTCTCTAGACCCTGATTGTTCTGTCAGCCAGGGGTGCCTGTGGCTAACCCAGAGAATTACTGGGGCTTCCAGGAGGAGCAAGGGGTGGCCACATCAGAAAGGGGGTGGACCATAGTAACTTTCGTACCCTCTTTATGAGGTGATCCTACCTCCATGGAGTGCTGTGATACCACAATGCTCTACAAGGATGGGGCTACATCAGAAGGAGGTGACACAGCCCCTTTGCCCTGCCCCTTTTCCAATGTGGTCCCTCCCACCTTCTGTTGAGCACCAAGAGGTCACAATGAAAGGGGTAGGACATCCCTATGGTGCCTGTTCCCCTGCCGACATGGCCTCGGCTTGTCTGGGTTTCCTCCCAGAGGGAAATGGCAATAGGACTGGACATTTGGATTCGGATTTTATGGCTTGTAACAGGCTGTTATGGATGAATCCGTACCAAACCGAAACAGTGTAGCAACACACCTGTTGCGATTCAGTTCTAATCTACAGAAAATAAAAATTAAAAAATACTGCACATTAGCAAAATGGCCACTGGACCATTCACGGTGTACGCCCTTTTCCAAAATGGCAGCAGCAGTATCGTCAAATATGAATCCATAATGTAGATTCATATTTAAATCTGGAAATCGTGGGATCTGAACCGAAAACAGAACTGAACCACAATTTCCAATGGCGGCCCCTATTTCCCGCAGCTGGTTTGAAGTCAGAGAGTTACCTTATCAGAGGGAGGGTGGGGGTGTCTGGAATGGCAGCCATACTACTCAAAACAGCCCATACTGCCTATAGCACCTTTCACCTAGCTAATATTGTCAAAGCACTTTACCCAGAGGTGTTACCCTGCCTCTCCTCTGAGGCACCAAGTATATGACTGGTGCCATGTCAGACTAGAATAGCCTGGACAAGAACACAGTAGTCCTGACTCCCAGCTCATCTCTAACCTTGAGGCAAGGTTGTCTCCCCAGGGAACTTGGGACAGCTCAGTCCCTCCTGTGTCCCTGCCCTTCTTAAACATTGCACAGTGTGAGCAAAGATCCAGTTGTTTTCCTAGCAGTCACTTCACACTGGGATGCTAGAAGAGACTGGAGGAGTGTGTGGCCTGGATGTGGGAACAAAACCTCTGCCCACTTGGGTACCGCTGTGCCTGCCCCCCAGGGGAGAGCAATGCTTACTCACCGATCTCCTCGTATCTCATCACCGTTCCCAAGTTTGCATTTTCATCTGGAAAAAGAAACACACTAGAGTCCAATCTTCACACAAGTGTCAATGACAGAAAGCCCCAGAGGCAGACATGACTTTGGGCTTGTCCATAAGAAACACCAACCCCCAGGTAGCACTCCTCATTCCTTGGGGTCAGCTTCCCAGAGGCCAGGAAAACCGTTTGGTGCACTGCATGGTAAAGCTTGTGGCTATCACCCAAAAGGTTGCTTTGGGCCAGTATGTGGTTATTACCTCAGGAGTTAGCTTGCCTCCCTCCCAGAGGAAGCTCACCTGGCCCCAAGCCTTTTAACATTCTGGCGAGTTTATAAAACCTGGCTGTTCGCCCAGACCTTTGGGGAGGGTGGGTTAGTGGGTTTTTTCTCCCTCTACCCTTCTTTAGACTTTAGTATAATTTTGTCTATCCCTGTTTTAATTGTTGTTTTTTATGATGTTTCAAATATTTTAAATATTGTTTTATATTGGATTGTTAGCCGCCCCGAGCTGTTCGCAGGAGGGGTGGAGTATAATAAAATAAATAAAATAAATAAATGTTCATATGGATGCTGATTCGTGATGAGTCCTCAAACCACACCCATAAATATCCCAGAGTCTATAGAGGCCATTGACAGGGCTGCTCTGGTCACCAATGTTCTTTCTATGGTCGTCCCCCTTCGACTAAGCAGTGTGATGTAAGTTCATGGTAAGCGTGCAACATCTTACTTGCAGATTGGGTAAAAATATTTGTGTAACCACAACCCTGTGTGGAGGTTATTCCACCCAGGTGTAAATAACTCCAAACTGCATGTTTTGTGGGAACATGGCCTCCTGACCTATTGAACATTGGGTCCTTGGTGTGAACACCATCCCTGCTCAAACAGCACATCCCTGCTGTCTAACACACTTAGGGCAGGTGACTGGGCCTAACCTCCACACAGGGTTGTTGTGAGGATTAAAAGTTGTGTTAAATTGTCCTACGTGAAGTGCTCTGAGTGCCACGTCAGGGGGGCGCTATATTAAAATTATTATGATGATCTTAAAGGACTCGACGTGGCCTTAAAAATCCATGATCCATTCTGCTAAGCCAGATTATTCTTGAGTTCCCATGAGTGAACAGCTTTAATGCTTCCAGGGTTAGAGAAATGGGATAGGGATTCTTGTGCTTCTGGGATGTCTATCCAAATCTAGACATCAAGGAGGGCGAGGCAATGGGTATGGTGTATGTGGCAGGGCCTTGGGTGCACTCCTCCCTTAGCACCCTTGTATGGGGAATTAGCTATGCCACTGCCACCTAACGTCTTGCCACTTAACCCCGTGGGTCTCAGTTCTGCTTGGCTTGGGCAGATTGGCTCTTACACTGGCCTCCCTTCACCCCTTATAGCCAGTCCCAGGCCTTGCAAGCTAGGGGCATATCCCACTAACTGGTGGGTACACAGGGGTTTCATCCCCAGTCAGATTTATCCCAGTCAAGTCAAACACAGTTAGCAGCCCAGTTAGATTGCACCTGATACTCCAGGCTCTGTCTCTAGTTGGGTTCACTGGGAAGCTGCTCTAGACTCTTGAGTTCTCAACTCTTCTCCTAGCAGCACACCCAGCTAGCTGTCTCCACACTCTTGGTTCTTCCAAGATTCATCACGCCCCCTGAGCCACCGCCTGACTTCCTGACTTCTGGGCTTTTCAGTGTCTCCACCCAGGTGCCAGTCAGATAACTCATTAGCCCCGCTGTTGCAGGCTCTTAAAGGGCCAATGCTCTAGTCTGTTATTCCCCCTCTAGGGTCCTGACTCGGCAAGTCAGCAGAACCCTGTTACAGTGTCTTTATCCACCTAGTACAGACGGGCTCAACCAGAGCAGATTCCACTAGTTGCACAAGTATTTATCACTGCTGAGGGCCCCTGAGAAAAATGGATGCTTCCTAGGAATTAATTTGCCTTAGTCCCAGGCATGCTTTATGGTAGCCAGAGACAGTAGGGGCCAAAACAGATTCCTGCTTGGGCTCAAAAAGTGAGACCAAATGACTGACCTGAGTCTGGTCTGATGCAGCCAGGCTCTTTCATGCCTGGGCCCCACGTGACAGGGGTGGCCCTGCCCCCTTGGAGTGCCATGATAAAATCACATCAGGAAAGGGGTGGAGGAAACCCTTAACATGCCCCCTTCCTGAGGAGCCTTCCACCCTCATGGAATATCACGATGTCATGGTGCTCTGAAGGCGTAGGATGCACACCAGGGATAGGGTGTGGTTAAGCCATCCCCTGTCCTTTCCCCGACGTTGCCCCACCCCTGCAGATGTTGCTCTGTGAGGGAAGGACCTCTTGCCCATGGGGAGCCTGATCTGGCCTGAGGGACTTAGACTGGGAAGGCTACTAGTGGAACAGATAAATGCAAAGTTTGAGCTAAACCATGCAGTTCCAGATAAAAGCATGAAACTTTCCACACAAGCTCTATATACAAGATCATTTTTTGAGGTAGGGCCCAACCATCTGCCATCTTGATTTCAAGATGGCAGTCCTCAAAACTTGAAATTGTCAAAATGAAACCTATAGCAGGCAATACTAATGGCAAATATGTCGTGTTTGGGCTAGTTTCAAACAAAAACGGAGGACAGACTATTTTTTGAAGATTTGGCTAACTGTCTGCCATCTTGATTTCAAGATGGCACCCCTCGAAACTTGGAATAGTTAAAATTAAGCCTAGATCACGCAATATAAATGGCAAATAT
Organism: Sphenodon punctatus; assembly: GCA_003113815.1. NCBI lineage: Eukaryota > Metazoa > Chordata > Lepidosauria > Sphenodontia > Sphenodontidae > Sphenodon > Sphenodon punctatus. The sequence goes on from QEPC01001847.1 coordinate 474,356, forward strand.
GTTGCATTTGGTCTTGTTTGTAATAATAGTGAAATTGTAGGATAAATAACTTTATGATATGCTAACAAGAGAAAACACTTCATATGAGATCAAGCATGGAGATCTTCACTGTTATCTGTGTTTTCACAGTTATTGCATTTGCACAAGTGTACACTTCGGGAGTACAGTTTGTTGCAATGGCTGCCTGGTATTGCAGGTTTTGCAAGAGCAGTGAAGTAGCTCATTACAGACCAGTGCTACATTTGGTATAGAAGTCTATACAAGGGTCCACCAAAGGTCATCTTTTCACCAGCTCCATCTTGCAGACTCGGTAAATCTATTTTTTTGACCGTGGACTGTCCCCAACAATATCCTGCTTGATAAGTGGACTGTAATGCATTCTGCTCTAAAGTGGCGTTGGTTTGGGGAATTTGTTCAACTGAACATCTTTTGTTGGTAAACAGTTCCTTTTGGCAATTGTTTACTGTTGTACTTGAAGATGTCTTGTTGTAAATCAGTGTGACAAATAGGTCTAATGTGCTCATGGATTCATTTACATTTTTTGGTTTATTAGACAATGCTTGGAATGTCTTTGTGAATTTGGGGAATGTGTTGAATATTTCCCAAGCCAACTTTTCCCCATCACCTCCAAAGGATGAATTTGTGTCGCATCACATGAATGCATGGCAAAATGGCAGGTCCAGCACCTTCTCCCTACCAAGTAAAGTATGTATTAGGTGAACAGGGATATAATGGAAATGTTTACCTGCACCAAATGCAATCCATAATTTTTGTATCTCCAGTGCTTCATAAAATGACACAGCCACTGCTTTTATTATAATTGATTTGTGTCCTTGTTTGCTAGCATCCGTCACGCATAGCAACATCCTGGTATCCGTTTCCTCATGATGACATGGTTCTAAATCCTGATGATGACAGATGGTGAACTGTTTGTTCCTTCCTTTGGTGGTAAGTACTTCTTTGTCATGTTGGTGTGCTGTGCTGATAGTCTGACAACATGCCGAACAGCTCCATCTTGTTTTCATCAACTGAAAAAAAAACTTTCCAGTTCTTTGGAATTGGTGTGTTTTCATTTATTTGACATCTTAGCCCACACCCACGAGAAATCCAAGTTCCTGACTTCAGGCTGTTGGTGCAGTACTCATCGAAAATTATGTTGATTTGCTCGACATCTTCCTATTCCCGGAGAAAGAGTTTGAGATACTTTTCTTCATATTCATGGAACATTCTGGCTTCACCAGGTGCAAGTATATGCACTAGTGCTGGTCTCTCAAGAATAACTGCTGATGCTTGTGGTTTTTCATCAGGATACTCAACCAACTTACTGAAGCACTGCAGGACACCAGATTTTGTAGTACCTCAATCGTTCACAATCTGACAGTTATGGGGGGAATGCCTGATTCTCGTGCTTGAAGAAGTCACCCATGTTACATCCTCTCTGCTGATAACCAATGTACAGCTTGGCAAACAGGCTTGAATTGTTTTTTTAAAATGTAAGTTGTGTTTTTGTTTTGTTTGGAATTTTGCTTTGTGTCTTTTGAAACAATTTCACTCTTTTTCTTGGAATAGTTGCAACAGTTGGAATAGCTTTATTTATAAATGGGTGCTGAATGTATTCATTGAACTGTTCTGCTCCAATGTTCTTCATAAATGTTCTTCCGATGTTCCAAAATCTTTGAAACACCATGTTGACTAGCATTTACCATTTAAAGTAAACTCAAATACAACATATTTGCAATTTATATTGCCCGATATAGGCTTAGTTTTAACTATTCCAAGTTTTCAGGGGTGCCATCTTGAAATCAAGATGGTGGACAGTTAGCCAAATCTTCATAAAATAGTATATCTTTCATTTTAGTTTGAAAAGAGCCCAAGCATGATGTATTTGCCATTAATATTGCCTGCTATAGGTTTCATTTTGACAATTTCAAATCTTGAGGACCGCCATCTTGAAATCAAGATGGTGGAAGTTCCAAGGTCATCACCTACATCAGTCTAGTTTCAATAATGTCTATGGGTCATTTACACCACCTGAGGATGTGGCCTAGGGAGAAAGCCCGACTAGGATGGGTGGCAGTCAGAAAAGCAGAGGGAGATCTCGAGTTGTCAGTTTTAACCAACTGCTTTGCCCCAACGTACCCACAAAGGTGAAGCGCTCCATTGGTGGGCGAACACAGCAAATCCTGCTCAGGCTCTCCCCCACCTTCCCCAAGAGCTTCGCTAGAAAAAAAAAAGAGAAGAAATCAGAGGCTGCCTCCTGATCTAACCCATAAGTCCAGAGCAGTAAAAGCTGTGTGCTGAGAATGAGGCCTCTCTGATGGTCCCACCTAGAGATCTTAAAAGGCAGGTAACTCAGAGGTGGCAGAGGAATCTGCTGCTCAGGCTCTTGAATCAATTGGCTTCTGTCCTCACTTTCTGTACTGTTTAGGGTTGCCACCTTCAGTCATTTTTTACCTGATACTTCCATTTGGCCTATGGGAGTGTCAGGTAAAAAACCACCACAGGTGGAAACCCTAGTACTGTTTGTATTGGCCTGGCTCTACTGCAAAGACTCTTTTAAAGCCTTGTTTCTATATTTATGTCACGTTAAATATTCCATCATCCTGAAGAGAATTATTTTCCACTAAGTTTTGGAAAGAGATTGATGTGTGCAACGCCTGGTGCTAAGATCATTCTTACTGGCCAAGCGACTAAAGCCCCACTTCTATGCAGACTATCGATCTATTTCTTGATTTCAGCCCCTCTTAAAATTTTTGTTTTCATCCAATTCAAATATTTCAATGAGTCACATGTGCAACACATACGCACAGGCACATGGAAATCCCTGTGACCCCACCCAAGTTCAATGGGATCCAACTGGTCCTGTCAAGCTTGAGCCAGGTGAACTCCTGGCCCATGTCCCTCGAGCTCTGGTTGGGTTGGGCTCCCCGGTGGTGGAAGGCTGTGCTTCCCATGGAGTGTCATGACACCACAGTGCTCCATGGGAGTTAGGGCCATGTCAGAAAGGGGCAGGGAAAGTCTTATCCCCACCCCTTATTGAGGACAATGAGGTCATGAAGTTACCTGGAGTGTGTGGCCATATTAGACAGGGGTATGGCTACAGCAATCCCCAGTCCCCACAAAGTACCATAACGTCAGGGCCAGCCCGAGGCACATGGCCCCACAGCAGCCTCCAAGGGAGGAGCCCCGCACCAAAGCAAAGTTCCGGCAGCCACCTGTCCTGGCTTGGTCCCGCCCCCCCCCTGCTAGCTGACACATGCCCCCTCCTCCCCTCCGTGGCCACCGGGCTCATGCTGCAGCAGCAACAGCGATCGGACTGGGAGATAAAGCTGTTTGTTTACAAACAGCTCCTCCCCATGTGCCGATCAGAAGGTTGTAGCCTTGTAAAGAAGGTTCTTCAAGATGGCACCTAACATTCTTACAACTGGGCTGTGCATGCTCACCCTCTTCAATTAATAGCCACATGATGGTCTCAAGCTCCTGTAGTATAAAAAGTGTGCTCCCTCTCAGAATGACAGTTCCTTCCAACCCTTTCTAGAAATAGAAGGAAAAAATTCTGTGCGAGGGTGGGTATTTGTGAGAATGTTCAGAACCATCTCAAAGAACCTTATTTACAAGGTAGCAACCTCCTGTTCTTCTTGAAGAAGAACAGTTCAGTTCAGTTCGAATGGCTCCTCACATGCTATTTTTACTAAATATGAACATTCTTGTGTGATCAAGTATTGTTAATAGCATGCAGCTATTTTGATGTGGCCCAGAGGTTTTGTATGTTTTAACTATGTGAACAGGATTTTTTTATCCTGCTATGGCACTACCACTGATGGAGAGAGAGCGAGTTGTCCTACTGGAGTCCCATCCACTTACTGGATGAGATGCTAGTAGGAGGGTTCTCTCAGTCTCCAAGTGGCAGGGTTTTACTCAGCAGCAATGAGTTCCCGGTGTAAACTAATGTTCTGTCCATCACATCTTAACGCTGAAAACTCTTTGTTGCTGGATTTTTGGAGGCTCCGACTACAATGGACAAGCCTCTCCCTAGAGCTCTGCCAGCCATAAGATTCTGCCAACCCGCCAGTAGCAAAGCCGCCAGCAGACTGGCAAGCCTTTGGGGCCCCGCAGCATGGCTTGGCACATGGCCCCTCAAACCCTTGGGCCGGCCCTGCATAACGTTGCAGTGCTCCTTGGGGGTGGGGAAATCTGCACTCATTGTGCCTGGACCCAGTCAGACTCAAATTGAGCTCGAACCCAAATCTGGTGCCTGTCACATAATTTTATGGTTAGAAGGAACCTCAAGGATCATTGAGTCCAACTCCCTGCTCCATGGCAGAATATCCCTATCTAGCATCACGCACAGATGCTTGTCCAGCTAGGTTTTGAAAACCTCCAAAGAGGAGATTCCACAGCCTGTCTGGGCAGCTTATTCCATTGCCCAGTAGTCAGGGACCCATCTTCACTGCATTTTCCCCACTGGTGACAATGGGAAAAATGCAGTGAACACTGCTTCCTGCCAATCGTTCTCAGTAGGGATGGGACTTTTGGCAAAAACTCAGATCTCCGTTTTATTGGTTCTTGTTTCTCTTTATTGGTTCTCTCAGATCTATCGGTATCGGCAGTATCGGATCTTTAACACTGCAGTTTTCGACACTTACTTTTTTGGGAAAAACCGCAATGTTAAAGAACCGATAATGCAAAAGAACAGATATTGCTGAGAAACTTATTATCGGATATATCGTATTAGAACCAATAGCACCATAATCGGCCACTATCCGTTCTCGGCAATACCAAGAGTCCCATCCCTAGTTCTTAGAGTTAGGAAGTTTTTCCTAATACTTAACCAAAATCTATATTACTGCAGTTTAAACCTATTCTCTCTTCTTCTGCCTTCTGTGACAATGGCGAACAAATGTCACCATCTTTTCTGTGGCATCCTCTTAAATATTTGAAAACCTCTATCATGTCCCACCCCTTCTTAGTCTTCTCAAGGCTGAACATACCCAATTCTTTCAGCCTTTCCTCACTTGGTTTGTCCTTCAGCCCCTTTATCATCATCTCAGTTTTTCTCCTCTGAATATTCTTCAGTTTGTCTACATCCTTCTTGAAGTGTAGTGCCCCAAACTGGACACAATACTCCTGCTGAGGTCTCACCAGTGCCAAATAAAATGGCCCCCCACCTCGCACGTTTTGCATATGATGCACCTGTTAATACAGTCCAAAATGGCATTGCCTTTTTTGTAACAGTGTCGCCCTGCTAACTCATGTTCTGTTAATGATGCCCCATAATGCCCAGATCCTTCTCTCCAGCGCTATTCTCTAGCCAGTTATACCCCATTTTATATTTGTGTTTCTGATTTTTCGTTCCTATGTGCAATACTTTGTATTTGTCTTTGTTAAATCTCATTTTGTTTCTTTCAGCCCAGAGCTCTAGTTCACCTAGATCATTCTGTATTCTGATGGCACCAAAGAGTCCATTGTGCAATTTACATGTGACTCAAGGAAATTTACACACATCGCTTGATGTGTGTAAATTGCACACAACTTGTATTTCTACAAAACCAGACCTTATTTTTTGTCTAATTTCAAGCCATTTTCCTCCATGAGTTTCATGCCACAGTGAGAGTCCTAGAGACACTCCTCTTCTCTTTCAGATATCCGTTAAAGTGTGGATAGTTGCAACACCAGTATCGCCCTACACCTTGGCCAGAAAAATCCTGCCCTAGCAGTAGAGAACAGCTTAGTCTTCCTGGCTCATTTGGCTCTGCCCTGTCATTCCTCCCCTATCTCTCTGGGTTATTCAGATGCTTCTGTGTAACCTGAGAGAAATCAGAGCTTTACTCCATGTCTGGAGAAGGGTAGTAACCTTAGACATTAGATTTATTTGGAAGATCTTAGACAGGGCTTCCTTGGCCATCCCCTCTGCCAGACCTACCTGCGGTGGGCTTGTTGGCAAGGTTGTTGTTCTGGTAGATGGGCTGTGGTGACTTGTTCTGGGGCTGTCCAATCACTGGGGTCAGAGAGGGGGTGTTCACATTGGAGAGAATGCAGCCAGTCACTCGCTGTAGAGGAGGGGAAATGCTAGAGGTCAGTTTTTGCAATCACTCCAGTGTCTCACACATCCACAGATCTCTCTCACTCTCTTGCATGTGCATGTGCGCGCATACACACACACACACACACACACACACACACACGCTAACCAGCTCAACAACCCTCAAGTTACCTCCCTCTTTAGCCCCATTTGTGGTCCCAACCCACAGTCTGCCTTATTCACATGATCACTTCACTTTAACACACCCTGTGCTCACATGGACTCTGTGCATAAAGCAAAGGCGGGGGTAGTGAGGGACCATGTGAACAGGGAGAGGGTGTTAACATGGATCATAAGTCACCTAACTACTAATGGTTCACACAGCTATTAACACCTGAAGTAGCCTCTCCATGGTAAAGTAAGTAAAGCAGATTTATTCCGTGGTCATTGGTCTTAGCATACATATAAACGTGTAAACCAATCTCTCCATGGTAATAAAAGCATTCATGTGAATACTTGTGCTACAGTGTTTTCTCTTGTTATCCCCTACCATTGGATAGGGGTAGCCCATTAGTGTGGACAGGGCCACAGACAACCTCATTTAATGATTTTCCTTCCTGATCTGAAAATGAGACAAGTTACTCTGACCTAATGAATGGTGATGATGAGATAGGGGTAGGACTGCTGTGCTGTTGACAGTAACTATGTTGTGAAAAAGCAGGGTCTCAAACATTGTTCCTGGACATTAGCAGCTGCCTGGGGTTATGCTGACTAAAGCCCTACTAACACCAACAAAACACTGTGCCTAATGTAACAAAGTGTTCCAATTTACTAATACAAGTTCACATACAATATGGAGAAAAGTGTCTCCTAATATCAACAAAGTTACAAGCAACAGAACAGAATTAATACACATAGACAAAAACCCTGTGTGGAGTTGAAGGAAAATGGGATTTCTGAACCCAGAAAATGTTGAATGCTAGCCCAAAAATAAGGCTTCTTTTTCCACAGCTCTTGGGTGCTGGCCCAACGTTTCACTATCAAGTAATAGCTTCTTCAGGGGCCCTAATTACAGTTCGCACTAATTGGCTGGTTGGGATCAGGTGTGGAGGCTCTGTTTAAAATACTGCAGCTTTTCTCAAAGCGGTTTGTAACTCCAGACAGATGCTTCACTGGTCCAAAACAGAGAGAAAGGAGGCCTTGGCCAAGCTCCAGACTGGCTAGAACTTACATTAGATATATTGTATATATCTTGTCAGGTTAGTATACATAACTCTAAGTGGGATATAGGGGGCTGGTTTTAGGTCAGCCTTTAAGGTTTTTTTGTGTAATGTGCACTTACAATGGGTGAAAACAGACATGACGCTAACCACCCTTTAACCACCCTTGGTGGTTATTTATGCATGTTGCAGGGCTGTATTGGTGCCCTATGCAGCCCTGAAACATGCATAAATGACCACCAAGGGTGGTTA
>QEPC01001847.1:482790-510334 GCA_003113815.1 Sphenodon punctatus
CCCCCCCCCCCCCCGCACGATCAGAGGCTGCTGCCCGCAGTCAAAGCCTCCTGCCTGGGTCCCCATCCCTCACTTGCCTCTTCCATCTCTCTGTTAGTAGTGCTGCAGCAGCTGGACACCAGGACACCCATCAAACTGGGAGATAAAGCTCTTTGTTAACAAACAACTCCTTCCCATGTGAGTGATCAAAAGGTTGTTGCCTTATAAAGAAGGTTCTTTGAGATGGCTCCTAACATTCTCACAACTGGGTTGTGGATGCTCACCATAGCCAAATAATAGACCACATGATAGTCTCGAGCTCCTCTAGTATAAAAAGCACTCTCCCCCTCAGAATGACAGTTCCTTCCAACCCTTTCTAGGAATATAAGAAAAAAAATTCCATGCGGGGGCTGGAAGGGTGGGTGTTGTGAGAATGTTCAAAGCAATCTCGAAGAACCTTACATGCTGCATCATTCACACAGGGCTCCCCCACCCATGAACATGCAGCGTGGGGGTGGGGCTTGACTTGGGGGCAGGGCTTGGCTTGAGGGCAGCAGCCTGAGAAGGGCCATGGGGCGCAAAATTCCTAAGTCCAGCCCTGGGAGCGTGGGGCCCCCAGGCTCATGGGTCCCAGTCCAGCTGCACTGCCTGTCCCTTTTATAGCAAAACCCTCACCTAAAGGGGCTGACAAATTCAGCCCAAACCTGCTCCAAGCCCAACCATTTCGAGACCAACCCAAACCTGGTCTTGATGCAACTGAGATTTCCTGAGCCTGGGCTCAATGTCATGGAATTACCCACCCACCCACCTCACATCATGGGGGTGGGACCTCCTGCCCACACCTCGTACCCATAGGGAGTCTAGTACAAAATGTGTTTCTAAGTGCCTCTGGAAATGATATCTGGTAGGTGATGTGCCAAGTATCTGACCTGTTTGTTCAAAAATACGATTAGGTTCCTTGCAATATTTGGTATTGCCAGAACAGTGGTCCAAATTCCCTCCCCACGTTAGCCCTGCACTGTGGATCACGGCCCGTGTTCTCAATAGAAATCTCTAAGAAGTCAGAAGAGCTTTCTTTTCAGTGAGAGGAAAGGTGTAGTGGAAGTTACTCAGCATCTCCCCCAGTCCCCAAATCTCACATTCCTGCCTGGGATCAGACTCAGATGTTGCTAAGGCAGAGGATAATGGCTGCATATGGCTCATTTATTTATTTTATTTATTAATATTTTTATCTTGTCCTTCCCTAAAAAAGGTGCAACGCATATAAAAAATTATCCATAAAAACTTAAAATATAAAAACAACCCCAAAAAACCCCAACCCTCCCACAACCACCCACAAAAAACACCCAATACCACCTCCCAAATTCAACCCCCCCCTTCACAAACCTACTCAAAACCCACCCATCAAACCCCCCATCCCCTATCCCTGACCGCCAAATGTCTTTCCAAACCAGAAAGTCTTACACCGCCTCTGGAAGATGTTCAGACTCGGGCTCAAACAAACCTCCAGGCGAAGGGAGTTCCAGAACATCGGGGCAGCAACCGAGAATGCCTCCCTGTGAGTCCTCACTGTACAAAAGAGACTAACAGATGGTACCCACAGAGAGGCACTCCTGGCTGCTTGCAGGCGCCACAATGGAGCATGGTAGGACAGGCAGTCTCTCAGATATGTGGGGCCCAGGCCATTTAGGGCTTTAATGGTCAAAACCAGCTCCTTAAATTGGGCCCGGAAAGCTATAGGGAGCCAGTGCAGGCTATGGAGCACTGGTATAATGTGCTCACGGTGCCTCACTCCCAAAAAGAGGCGTGCCACTGCATTCTACACCAGCTGCAGCTTCCGAATAGATATCAAGGGAAGCCCCATGTAGAGCACATTGCAGTAATCTAGCCTCAAGGTGATGAAAGCATGAATGACAGTGGCCAGATCTGACTCAGAAAGAAAAGGCTGTAGCCTCCTCACCAAATGGAGTTGGTGAAAAGTGCTCCTGGTCATCACTGTAATCGGACAACCCAGGAGCAGCAAGGGGTCCAGAAACACTCCAAGGCTGCAAAGCTGATTGACCAGAGGAGGCCGGACAAACTCCATCAATAAGAGGAGTCCCAATCCTCCCCACGTCACAAGGTTGGCCAACCTTCATCAGCTCAGTCTTGTCTGGATTCAGCTTCAATCAGCTCACCCTCATCCAGTTCCCAATATCAGCCAGCCAATGGGTCAGCACTGAAACCTACAGGGCCTGGGTTGGATGAAAAAGAGAGGTAGAGCTGGGTGCCATCAGCATACTGATGGCACTTCATCCCAAACCTCTGAATGACCTTGCCCAGCAGCCTCATATACACATTGAACAAGAGGGGAGACAGAATGGAACCCTGTGGCATCCCACAGGGGAGGTCCTGAGCAGATGATGAACAATTGCCCATCACCACTCTCTGGGACCTCCTCGACAGGAAGGAGCGGAACCACTCAAGAGCAGTCCCATGCACCCCCACCAGGTCCCACAGTCATGTCAACAGCACCTTGTGATCAACTGTAGCAGAGGCCACCAAAAGTTCTAACATGATCAACAGTGCAGAATTCCCCTTTTCAATCTCCAGGCGTAGGTTATTGACCAGGGCTGCAAGAGCAGTCTCTGTGCCATATTCAGGGTGAAAGCCTGAATGGAATGGGTCCAGTAATCTGATGATATTGAGCCTAGAGCTATCAGGCAACCCATTCAATAACTTTCCCCAAAAAGGGAAAATTAGAGACAGGCTCATAGCTGGCCAGGGAGTCCACGTCCAAAGAGGGCTTCTTAAGCAGAGGCTGAACAACCACAGTTTTAAGAACATCTGACACCCTACCCTCCCGAAGGGAGGTGTTGACAACCCCAGCCAGCAATGGCCCCAAAGTCTCCAAGCTGGCTTTCACCAGCCAGGAAGGGTAAGGATCTAGTTCATAACCGGTTGCCATCACCGCCCCAAGCACCCCCCCTACATCGGTGGGTGATACTGATTGAAACTGATCCAAATAAACAGGATAAGACTGAGCGTCCATAACCTCAAACTCGGATTCCGCAGGTAAAATGGTAGCACCCAAATCGTGAACAGGAGTGATTTTGTCTGCAAAGTAATTGATAAAAATGTCACAGCGGGCATTAGATGACTATTTCCAGGCACAGGCAGAATGGATTAACCAGGCCCCTCATCGCTCAGAAAAAGCTTTGCTGGATGAGACTTCACAAATGCTATGATAGCAGAGAAGAAAGTGTTTTTTTGCTGTCATCACAGCCATGGCATAGTCCTTTAAAAACGATCTATACCACAACTGGTTGGCTTTAGCATGACTCAAGTGCCATCTGCGCTCGAACTGCCTACCCTCGTGCTTCAGCCACATCAGGTCCCCCATATACCAGAGGGACATGTGCCACTGCAGTGAAGGGAGGGGATGATTAGGTGCAACAGTATTGATGGCCATGGCCAAGATGTCATTCCACAAAGCAACCAGGCCATCGACAGAGCAGCCACTAAGGTCAGTAGGTAAATCCTCCAGAGAGTTCTGGAAACCAATTAGATTCATTAGTCTCCAAGGGCGGACCATCCTAATGGGTCCACCACCTCGACAAGGGCCTAGAAGGGCAGGGATCTGTGCCTTCAAAAGGTAATGATCCAACTACGACAAAAATGTCATAACATCACCCCCTCCACCGCCAATAATTGGAATCCCCATTTCCAGACTGACGCAAAACATCTAGTCCAATGTGTGTCTCGCCTCACATGTCGGGCCAGATATTACCTGGGATAGGCCCACGGTTGTCATGGCGGCCATGAACTCCTGCTCCATCCCTGAAAAGCTGGCCTCAGAGTGTATGTTGAAATCACTCAAGACAATAAGTCTGGGTGAGTCCAACACCACCTCTGAGATCAGCTTGGCTAGAGCAGTCAGGGAGGCAGCTGTGCAGTGTGGTGGTTGGTACACCAGCAAAATCCCTAATCTATCCCTTGGCAAATCCAACATGAGATGAACACACTCCATATTGGGCGAGTCAGGCACCAGATACCGTCGACAGGTCAAGGTGTCTTTACAGATCATAGCCACTCCGCCCCCATGCCCCAGTCCTAGGCTGATGCTGCGCTGAGTAACCAGCTGGCAACATCTGGGCTGGAATCAGCCCAGATGCTTCATCCAGCCAGGTCTCTCTCTAATGCAGATGAAGTTGGCGGCCTCATCCTGAGTAACATTGCAGATGGTTTATGTTTTATTAGTCACCAACTTCGCATTAAGCAGCAGCAATGTCAGATCACGGGCTCTAGGCAATTGGACACAGGGACAGACAGCAAGTGTTTCTCCCAAGAGCCCATCCTACCCCGCCCCCCACCAGATCTCCCCATGCCCAGCATGACCCCAATAGCCGCCCCCCTCCCAACAGGCTTTTCCCTCCAGCATATGATTTTCAATCCCCATCCTCCAAAATGGCCCACAAGGACCCCAGGAGGTGGGTAGTCAGAGAGGGTCTCCCAAGGCCAGAATCCCCAGAGGCGGAGCGGCAAAGGCAGCAGGCAGGGAAACATCCTTCCTTCCCCATGCATGCACTCCCCTCACAGGGGGGCCATGACAAATTATCCTCTTCTTCCTGAGGCAGCCGCATCACCTTTTTCCTTCAGCCCCAGCTTTCCCCTCCACTCTCAGTGATGCAGATGGACATGTATCGCTCACCTTCATCAGGTCACGGTGGTGTTCCAGCACGCTGCAGGTTGTCTGCCAGGTGTCCTGATAGCACTCCCAGGGGTCCACCCTGCCAGGAAGGGAGAACACAACAGGGAGGAGTTAGCTTGGCTCTTTACCCTTCACCAGCCATCACTTCCAACATCATGGAGAAGCAACCTTGCTTTGGAGAACGGCTACAGTAGCTCCACCAGGCCAGTCTGCGATCCAAGGCCAGTATAAACAAAAGGCAGCTTTCCCAAATATTACAGCCTAGTTATTCTTTTTTCCTGAAACTAGGGGTGTGAAGGGGCAAGGAATGAAAGGGAAGACTCTGCTTCACTTCAGGAAGGGGAAGAATCACCCAGAATTTTGGGGTTCCCACTACAGTGATCTAAACTCCCATGTAAGCACTGTCAGCCTAGCTGCCTGAGATGGGGTGGAGTAAAATATGAGTGACTCTGTGTCTTTCCAGAAAGCATGCATTGTAATTGGAAGATAGCTGCAGTCACCAGGAACAGTGTACATTTCTCAAAACGATGGCTTTAGCTACCAATCACATTGGATGTGTTCTGGAAGGTAAAGGAGCTTGCTGCTATTTTACTCAGTGGTAAGGTGACCTGATTTTGAAAACCTCAATATGGGGCACTTATGTTCTGCTCCCAGATTTGCATAAATATGTGTAATTTAACATATTGGTTTATACAAATCCATGGTTATGCAAATTTCACAGACACACATATTGACAGATAAGCACAGACCACGGAGGTGGCAACTGGGAGTCCTGCTGCCAAACCACCTGGAGTCCACTGCGCTGTCCAGAGGTGGAGACAGGACATTTGAAGGGTCCTGTCTAGCCTCTGGCAGGCAGTATGACTAAGCAGCTCAAGGAATAACTAGGCAGGTAGATAATCCAGCTGCTGGAGTGAGAACGTTAAGGCCTACCCTGGCTCAATAGCAGAGCACACAGGCAAATCAGAAGTAGGGTTACCACTTCTCCGGATTCTGGCCTAAAGTCTCCAGGTTCCAGGGAAAGCCTCAATTTCTCTGGATCAGTCAGGGCCATCCCCTGGAGAAATCAAGACTTCTGGGGCATCAGGGGGTAGCTATATATATAAAAAAGAAGCAGGTCAAAGGAAGTTTTACACCTCCTTTTCTATGTCCCCCTGTCCCCTGTGGAGCATCATGACACTCCATAAAGGGTGGGGTTATGTGAGAAAGGACCATGACAGCCCCTTTGCCCAATCCCTACTAATGTGGACCCACCCCTTTTGGGTGAAAGTCCAGAGAGAGGTGGCAACCCTAGTTGGAGGTGTCTGGTAGAGGGCGTCCCTCAACCCCGCAACCTTGGGGTTCGTGTTATTTTCTTGTCTGCAGTTCCTCCTCCCTCTAAGTGCTAAGGAGCAACAGTACAGCCCTTTGAAAGTGTGTAATTTTTCCTTTTCTGGCCTCTCTTAGGTGACAACCTCCATGGAGACCCATTGACATAGCAGCTTTAATAGTTACTAATGTGACAATGAGAGTGAAAGAGGCACCGTGAGCTCCTGACTGCGAACAGATAATTGCCTAGGAACTTCAGCTTGTAATGAAGCACTTTATTATTAATGATTATTAATTATTATTATTATAATTTTTTATATAGCGCCAGTGATGTACCTGGCGCTTTACAGAGAATAAGATAGACACGGTTCCTGCCCGAGAGCTTACAATCTAAAGATAGGGGGAGGGGAGACAGGGAAGGGGGAACAGAGGGAGAAAGGGATGCAACATTCATGAGGATGCGAGAACTCAGGTACAAGTTCTTGGCTTGGTTACAGTAAATTGGGAGTTTGCAGATAACAAGTGGGGGATAATCCCGGGTGGGGATGATTAGCAGGAGTTAGGAAGGGCAGAGTGGAAGAGGAGGGTTTTAAGGAGGGACTTGAAGGTGTGGGAACAGGGGTTTGGAGGGAGATCAGGGCAAAGAGGTAGCGGGGAGCAAGGTTATGAAGGACTTTGTAGGTGAAGACGAGGAGCTTGTGCAGAATACGCTCAGGAAGGGGGAGCCAGTGGAGAGAGGTGAAGGGAGGGGGCAAGGCGGATGTGGACAGGGAGGGAGTTCCAGGCATGGGGGGCAGCAAGNAGCGACGGGCTAGGTGGATGATCCTGGCAGCAGAGTTTTGAACAGAGATGAGGGAAGAAAGGTGAGAGCGGGAAAGGCCAGCGAGGAGGAGGTTACAATAGTTGAGGCATCAGATGACTAGGGCATGGATGAGAGTTTTGGCAGAGGAGACAGACAGAAAAGGGCGGATCTTAGCAAAACAATGGTGTCTACTTGGCTACATCACCACTGCATTCAGGCCACGGGCAAGGAGAACATCCCCATGACAGTATCCCAAAGGTTCAGTGAGCTGGGATGCTAGGATAAATGACCAGGGGTTATGAAACCCAAGCCTCCATTCTGGAGCTTGACCTACAGCAACTTCTATTTGTATGGAGAGGTGGGAACCATCTAGCTCTTCTCCCCACCTAAACCCTCAGAGTTAAAGCCAAATAGGTAAAATGCTGAAGTCCCTTTTAGAAAATGTGAATGCAGGAAGGTGCAACCATGATGGCTGCTTGCAAACCAGCTCCAATGTGCTTTCAGAATATTGCAGCTATACTGTTGTACACATAAGCAAAAGGCAATCACCATCTGCACAAAAGTCCTGACTCCCTGAATTACTGCTCTTGGATGGGTTACTAATCAGAGGACCTGAGGAAGGGAATGGAAGCCCTAAGAAGTGGCTAGGGTGGGATTTCCATCAGGATGTTGTAGCACACTGGGCTACCTAGGCATGGACTTGCATTACAAGGGAACAGTGCATTCTGCCTCCCCCTTGATCAGCTTTTTGGTGGGAAGCAGGGAGCAATCTGCCCATAGTGTATGTTGTGGAGGAGAGCAAGCAGGCCAGGGCTGGACAGGAGGAGAGGTGGGCCAAGCAAGGGTGAGCAGCTGTACAAAGAAACGGCCAAGAGGCAGGGGATAAGAATTCAGTATCACAGTGTTGCGCCATAGTTTAGGAACTGAAAAAGGCTGTGAAAGCTTGAAAAATGTGGGAACTATTGGACTACGTACTTGCATACTCAAGTGCGTAGCTTGCCCCAACGCCAGTCCTTTGCTTTAGTGTGTAAAGTACCTTGCAGCGGTGCAGTGGACCCCCCGAAGAGGGAACACTAGGTGGAGGCAAAGTGGTATGTTCTGGGGGTGTGTGTGTGTGTGTGTGTGTGTGTGTGTGTGTGTGTGCAATTTGTTTTCATTATATTTGTAATAAAAACAACTTTTTCCATGTTCATTTTCATGGGGTGCCAATATCTGAGCCTGTTTCTTCAATGCCTGTCTGATTCCTGCTAGTGCCCAATGCTTCTGTGCCTGCCTGCTGCCTGCCAGTGCCTGATGCTGCTGTACCCACCTGCCAGTCTCTCTCTCATTCTGGTACTCTGGGGCACTCACTGCAAGTTGAAGCCCCATCATACTTTGGGTGCCAATGCCTGAGCCTGCTTCTTCAGTGTCTGCCTGTCAGCCAGTACCTGCTGTTGCTGCTGTGCCCACCTGCTGGCTGCCAGTCTCCCTCTCATATTCTGCCACCCTGGGGCACTTGCTGCAAGTTGACATGCTGTTACATCTGAGGTGCTGAAACTGTTCAGTGCCTAGTTGCCATTATCTCTACCTCATATGGCACCCGGTCATCCTGGGGCACTTGCTGCAAGTTGAAGCCCTGTCATATTTGGGGTGCCAATGCCAGTGTCTGCTGCTCCTGTGCCTGCCTGCTGCTCCTATCCCCACCAACTGCTTTCCAGTTTCTCTCTGATACTGGGGCACCCTGGGACACTATCTGTAAGTCTGGGGATGGGAAAGTGTCAGAGAGACGAAGTAAAATCGCTACTTTAAATGAATGCAAGACTTGCAAGGTGATCCCCACTAAAACAAACATAAATTACAAACAAAAACAAATACCTAACTAAAAACTGGAAATGAAAAGGAATCCAAAAACGAAAATGAAGCTGGTCCCTTCTGAACACCCCATGTATGTTCTTGGTAGATGCTGTACGAGCTATGTCACTAGCTTAGTGAAATCTGTCTAGAGAAAGGTCACTGTGGCCAAAGCTGTTTCTTAGAAGGCCAAGGGTAGAGCTGAAACAGTTAACAGTTACCCTAAAGCCAGGTATCAGTAACCATCAGATTTGAATCTGTTACCAAGCAGCAACTCTTTATTAACTGATGGTTTAAATGAGTTACCACATTACCACTTCGGGCTGCTTACTGCATTGACGCATTCAGTTTTCCTGTCCATTCTGTGGCTACTGGCTAGTTTCATTTGCCCATAATTCTTTTCCCGTTTACCCCCCAAACCCTGGTTTCAAGTTTAACTCAGTTTCCCACTGGATACCTCGTTTAAATCTACTGGATGCAGCTTTGCTATTGGTCTGGAAGTAAATTAGAAATGACGGAATGCAGAAAAATGGTAAATCTCCCTGAACCTTCTGCCCTCCCCGAGCCTGCTCCGTATGGGATGGACAGGATATAAATATAAATAAATACATTGGTTATGCTGTAACGGTAAAGCGGTGTTAATAAGTATTTTGGTTGACCACTGGACCTTTTCACATGGACTGTGGCTCCTCACGTTGCGTGGAGGGATGGCTGGGTGCCACGGTGGGTGTGCGGTGCATTCGCGGGGGGTGTGTTCTCACCGACGCACACCCACCTCCACCCACGGAGCATCCACCATTGGCACCCGTTGCTCTGTGCGTGGGTGGTGGGTGGAGGTGGGTGGAGCGCGCACGCACGCACCCCAACCCACTGGCTGCGGTGTTCCCACCAACACCTCCCCGCCCACCCATGTGAGCATGTGGGGGAGGGGGGAGGATTCTGTTTGAAAGGTTGTGAAGGTTGTAAATGGGGAAATATTAGAGTCGGAGCAGAACAGGGCCTAATTGAAAACTTAATGAGCTGCTAAATTGGGATGTTTCGTAAACATTTTTTTAGCAGCTGAGCTTTCTTTTCTCACCCTCTTCACCTGAGGTTTTCAGAGATGTGATCTCACTAATTAAAAACCTGCTGGATTGCCTTGCTCACAGGAACAGGGTATCCTGAGATAACCTTAGGGAATGGATTTCTTGATTTACCTGAGCATTCAGATTTAGCAAAGGAATTACCTTGGGATTACATCTACCCTTATCTCTTAGTAACGTGGGGGTGGGGTGGGGGTGAGAGTCAGTACATCCCCACAAAACACTTAACCCAAGGCAAATATAAGGTAATGCTATCCCTAGAGCAGCCAGGGCTGGTATTATTATTTTTTTTGGTGGGGATGGGGGGCATAGGAGCTTGTGGGACACAACATATCCCAAATAAATGCCTACAAATACACTCCCTCAACTACACCTCCCCCCCCCCCCGGTCCCTCTCTCACAGATACACACAGTAGGGTTACCACACCTTCCCTTTAAAAGGACACTTATGAAAAATACATGGTGCAGGGCTGCACCATGTATTTTTCATAAGCATCCTTTTTTAAAGGGGAGGTGTGGTAACCCTAACACCCCCCCACACACCCAACCTCTCTCACAAATACAAACACAGTCACACACACAGACACACCCTCCCAAAAAGGAAACCAGATCCAGTTCTAGCCATTGCAGTTCTCAGGCAGAAGGATTTGCTGGTGGGCCTGAGTCCCCACTACAGCACCAACCATCAAGCTGCCACTGCCCTGGAACCTGCAGTGCTGTGAGTTAATTTCACTCTTCACTCAAACTCCCCCTTGTTTCTCCTTCCTTGCCCATCCAGGTTAATTTAACTCTTTCTTTGAACACACTTCATGCAACTAACATGCCTGACCCCAGATCTACACATTTAAGCTGTTTGGGTAGGGACTGTCTTCTGCATAGCACTTAACACAATGCGGTATGGCTCTAGGCTAAAGTCTCCAAGGCAGTAATAACAGCTTAGGACGCTTTCACACCTGCGCAAACAGGTCCTTAGAAGGTCAGGAGAGGGGATTCACATGCAAATCAGGCGTGTCTTTGCTCAGGTGTGAATGCCCTTAGGCAGGTGATTGAAGTTTTACGGACGTTTACAAGGTCGATTGACAGAGTTGAATTTCACAGGTCGGCCAATCACCTTTGTAAACACGCGAGTGCACCGCCAGACTCTTGTCTGTTCAGACACTTGCACATCCAAAGCAGATGGGGACTCCATAGCCGCACAACATGTGAACATCCATCCAGACCAAGAAATGCTTCATTCCATTTCACTTTTTATTAAATTTTTTATTTATTTAAAATTTATATCCCGCCCCTCCTGCCCACAGGGTAGCCCGGGGCGGCAAACAACAATCAATAAAACAATAAAAAATGTAAAAAATAAATAAATTTAAAAATACAATATGTGGGGAAACCCCCACCCCCCACCAAAAGCCTGACGGAACAGCCAGGTCTTACATACACGCCGAAATAGCAGGAGAGTGGGAGCCAACCGAGCCTCCTCTGGGAGCGAATTCCATAGCACAGGGGTGGCCACCGAAAAAGATCTAACATCGGTGGCCACTTGCCTCGCCTGGGGAACCTCCAAAAAGGCTCCCACAGACAATCTCAAGGGTCGCACAGGCACATGGGGAGTGAGGCGGTCCCGCAGATAAGCAGGGACCAGGCCGTGAAGGGCTTTAAAGGCTAAAACCAGCACCTTGAACCGGGCCCGGTGCTTTATAGGCAGCCAGTGCAGAGCCCGGAGCNGGGGGGGGTACTCTTGCAAGCTAAAGAATCGGACACCTCCCCATGACCGTGTGCCTTCTACTCCTGACAACTAACCGCTGCGGAAAAAAACTATACGGTCCTAGATCGGGAGCTCTTAGCCATCAAGGTTGCATTTGAGGTATGGAGACACTTCCTCGAAGGAGCCCGATATCCGGTTCAAGTCATTACGGACCATAAGAACCTTACGTTCTTACAAACTGCACGCATCCAAAACCATCGACATGCCCGGTGGGCCCTTTTGTTTGCCCGCTTTGACTTTCGCATTTTATATCGTCCGGGAAAACTAAATATCCTCGCGGACGCACTGTCCCGGTATCTGGAGGAGACAGCCGAACCTACCGCCAAAGAAGAGACGCTGCTCCACCCCCGGGTCTTTGTGGCCACCGCCCTCACCGCTAGACAACTTCGAACCTGGGGGGCCAAAGACCCGGAACTCCGAGATCTAACTCAGAGGAGCTCGTCGGGATTACCTTTGCATCAACAGAACATTGCAGTACCTTCCGTAGCCAGACAACAAGTGTTGCACGCACATCATGATGCACCCCTGGCAGGCCACCCGGGACAGCGACAAACGTTGGAGTTGCTCCAGCGACATTTTTGGTGGCCCCACGTGCAACGGGACGTGGTGCACTACGTGCAGGGATGCCATACGTGTAGTCGTACCAAGGTTCCGACCAAAAAATCGCCTTGCTTTTTGTACAACACATCGTGCGATTACATGGACTCCCTGTCACCATCACCTCGGATCGGGGTCCCCAGTTTACTGCCCGTTTTTGGCGGGCATTGTTTAAGGCAGTGGGCGTACAAGTCCAGCTGACCACCGCCTACCGCCCCCAGGCAAATGGGCAGGTGGAGAGAGCCAACCAGGCACTAGAACAATACTTGCGGTGTTACGTGGATTACCTCCAGGACGACTGGGCGTCCTACCTCCCTCTCGCAGAATTCGCGTTCAATAACGCACCTCATGCGGCCTTGGGAACCTCGCCCTTTTATGTCTCCCATGGGTTCCACCCCAGATTGGCCCTATCAGAAGAACCGGCCATTGAAGTACCTGCAGCCGGAGAGTTCATACAAAAACTTCAGCGTGGCCATGCTCATGCACGAGCAATGTTACAACACGCTCGCTTGCAGTATAAGCGTTATGCGGACCAAAGGCGTTTACCGGCGCCCCAATACAACGTGGGAGACCTGGTGTGGGTAGATAGACGACACTACCCTTCCCTTCGCCCTTCGGCGAAATTGGACAACCGTTATATGGGGCCTTTTCCGATCCAAGAACGAGTTAATTCCGTAGTCTACCGACTGACGCTCCCTCCTTCGTTGCACATTCATCCTGTCTTCCACGTATCCTTATTAAAACCCTACTGTTCCCCATTGTTTCCTGAAGGCTGCCCCCCAAAATCAGTGTATGACATCCAGGGGAACCCAGAGTACGAAGTCAGAGCCCTCCTGGATTCCAAAAAGATACGAGGGGTGTTACATTACTTGGTTGACTGGAAGGGGTATGGAATAGCCGAACGTTCGTGGGAACCAGCGACGGCCATCCATGCACCCCGATTGATACGGCTCTTCCATCTTCGATACCCGTCCCGACCAGACCCGCATCCCCTGCGGGGACGGCGGCGGCCCTGGGGGGGGGTGCTATCAGGGATGGGGTGCGGGAAACGAGGAGAAGCGGCCGCCCACATACCCCGGGAGCAGGAGGACGGCCAGACCTCCCGACTCCAGGCCCCCTAGGGAGACCTTCCCCGAGTGGACCAGGGGGCGAGGGAGCAGTGACCGCGCGAGGACCGGACCCCGCTAGCGCGGCGGCGCCGAGCCCCGCACCGGAACGAGGGGAGGAGCCAGAACCGGCACCACGCCGCTCTGCGCGCTTGCAGGCGCGCCAAGGGGGCGGGGCCTAGAATATTTAAGGCAGACGGCTGGAGCCTTCAGTGCCGGCGATCAGTGGTCTGTGAAGCTGGCCCCTAGGAGCGAGAGCGTTGCAGAGCAGAGAGCATTCAGAGAGCGAGTGGAGAGTGAACGGCGTGTGCCAGGTGAGAGTCTGAGTGAGTGATTGGATTAGTAGGAAGTGGGAGAAGTAGGAGCGTGGGTGTGGGCACAAGCCCTTGTTGTCCGTGGGTTCCCCACCCTAGAAGCACTCCATATCCTGCCCCTTTCTCGTGTGTGGGGGGTTCTCCCCCTGTCCTCACGCCCGACCGCGGGTACTTCCCCCCTACCTATCACTACTTTCCTACCACACGGTGTACTACGCCCCGCACGGTTGAGTGGAAGAACGAGTGGGAACAAGCAGGGGCTGTGCCCCCTTGGGGGATTAGCAGAAGGGCTGCACACACAGCTTGCGACGTGCCGTACCCCTGTGATGATCCGGCCCTTTCCTTTATAGGATATTGGCCACACGATAACCTGAGGGGTAATTTTTCCACTCTCAAGTCTGTGTGCACTGTTCTGCCCCGGGAGACTTGTTCGAAGCAGGTGGGGAGCGTGAGGTTTGCTAGGTCTGTGTTTCCCTTAAACTCCCCTCCCCGTCACAGCTAACACGCGCCAGGATGCATGCCTTAAGGAGGTAATGGTCAGACCATGACAAAGGCTCTACCCCTTTAACTTCTACTAACTGACCCCCCGCCTCAAGGCCAGTGCAGAAAACCAAATCCAGTGTATGTCCCTCCTCATGTGTACGGCCACAGATGATTTGGGACAGGTCCATGGTTGTCATGGAGGCCATGAACTCATGCCTCGCTCCTCCAAGATCGGTGTCAGTGTGGATATTCAAGTCCCCCAGGACCACTAATCTAGGGGTCCGGAGGATCACATCTGACACCAGATCAGCAAGAGTATGTAGGGATGCCGCCGGACAGTTGGGTGCACGGTACACCAGCAGCACCCCTAATCTGTCCCCGGCCAAATACAATACAAGATGGAGGCACTCAACACCTGGTGGAGCCTGCACCGGATATCTCCTAAAAGACAATGCATCCTTGATAACAATGGCTACACCGCCCCCCTCCCCCCCCCGCCGAGGCTGATGCTGCACAGAGCACCCAGCTGGAACAAGATCGGCCAAGATAGGACCCGATTCATTGTCCAGCCAGGTCTCTGTAATACACACGAGGTCGGCATCCCACTCTGGGATTGACTCCCGGATGGTAGATGGTATGATCTTTCTCTGTCTCTCCATGTCATCCACCCTCCCAGTTCCTGCCTCTGTGCTCACAAATGTTGATGAAATGATTCCTGTGGTCTTGAATGGGCCTTGGATCAATATCCCCTTCTCTGTTCTTCCTGGAATTCCCAACCTGAGCACATATGCTCTGTACCCTCACTCCCAAATTTCAAATTCACCCCCCCCCCCAAAAAAAAAACCCCTGCCTCTTTTTTCAGGCTTTCCCTGGGTTCTCGCTCCCATATATTGCTCATTTAGGCTTCTCCTTGTACTGTCTTATCCTTCAGGATCTCCCTTCTTCTTCTGTAATCAAGGTAAGCACATGCTCCTGCAACTTCTCAGCTTTGTAAGTATTTCTGTCTATCCCTTTGTTCCCCTCCCCCTTGTCCCTCCTAGTCTGCAACCCCCTTGGAGCAGGGAATTGTCTAATGACCGTTCAGTGCCAGGCACATTGCTGGCATTTCAAACATAAATGATATATAATAATTTTCTCTTCTCTCACACAGCCTCCTCTCCATCTTCCAATCTTCACACCATCATGTGAAGAAAGTGAGCTATGCAGATTGCTTAGTCTCTTACATAAACATACATCCATCATAGTGACGATGAGCCACTAATACAATGCACTCTTTCCATGCAAATTATAACTGCAGAAAGTTTGACGGTGCGTAATTAAAGCAATTAGTGGAAACTTGCTTTAATTACACACTGCCTGCCTCGCTGATAACAGGCCTGTTGTCAGCCACAGCCGGCGGGACTGAATGGAGCTTTGCTTGAGTGGCCACATTTGGCAGGACTCTATTCACCTCTGAGGAATCTTGAAGATTCTTTCCAATCCAGAGTCTTAATGTCCTTCCTCTGACCTTGATGAGGTGATTCTAACTTGTTTCCTACAAGCAGCACCCACTACAAAAGAGAATGGTCTCTAGCAAAGGCTCCTCACCTGATCCAGTCAGAGGACTGGACAGCCAGCTGGCACATGGTCAGACGATGTCGGCTGGAGACCAGGCCCTGAAAGACAATAATAAGTTAGCAATAATTCAGGGAGGATTGGTAAAGCTTTTTCTGTGTCACAGCCAGGACTTGGACCTAACCCAATTCCTCAATCTCCACATAGCGTCAAACTTCACTGTAGACCTCCCTGCGGGGAGCCAGCCTCATTAATCTGAAAGGCACTCTAATAGACATCCTCTTATGTGAATGATCATCAGAATGAATCATCTTCATAGGGAGAGGAATCTGTATCTCTGCATCTGGGTGCAGAGGCAGGCAGCCCAGTGAGACAAAGGGTGTTTTTAGATGGACCCAGGGGTGGCCACCCCCAGGTCTGCTCCAGCTGTGGTGGGTTTAAACAGAGGTGGTCACTGCTGTGGACCACAGTCTGTCATGCGGCGTCCCTCCCCTGCATTACAGAGCTGCGGGCGGATTGCCAGCCACTCTAGGCTGTTGCCCACAGCTCTATGGTTGTTTCTGGGGCAAACCCTGGTTGAAAGCGAAGCTGCAGTGGCTCATCTGCAAGTAGATAGACTGCTACTCCATCCCTGGCCAGTGTTCCAGCTTTGGGCAGCCCACTCGGCTTGTGGTGCTCAGGGGTTCAGAGCACCACAAATGGGTCTGGCCCAGACCAGGCAGTGCCTACTCCAGCTCACCCCAGGGTGGTCCGCCTTTCCATGGATGGGCCATCTGTGGGTAGGGTGGAGCAGGTGACCATCTGAAAACACCCAAAATCACAGCTGCTAATCTCTTAAAAACATGCCTTGCCCTAGTCATGGTCCACTACGGGAGCAGGCAGAGGATTGAGTGACCAAGACAGTATTTCCTTGTGCTACTTCTCATCAATGAGTTTGATGCTTCTAGTTTGAATAAAGACACTTCCCCTCCCCCCTCCATTTTACACTCCACCTTTCAGGCTACAAATAATGCTTTGCAAATAAATACAAATCCATATGAATGTGGCATCTACTGGCCTCCAGGATCTATTTCCCTGCCATCACCTGTGATGAAAGATTCTCCGCTGCCTCACATAGTCCTGGCACTAGCTCTATCAGGTCTCATCCCACTTCCATGGTATCCATTCACCTAAAAATCCTATGATCAGGCTCTTGCTGTCATACAAATACCCAGTGGGTTTCATTAGCAACATAATGCAGGAGAGAGAGAGAAAGGGAGAAGAGCAGCAAACACACCTGTTTCCCATATGAGTCATGTACAGGAGAGACAATTCCACCAATGACAATGAACCTTCCTGTCTTGTGCAGATAATCCCGGGCTCTTTCTAAGGCAACAGACAAAAAGAGAGGGGGGAAAATAAATAAATCAATGTTTAAACTCCAATCAGAAAAATTAGCAAAGACCCTTTCAGCCATATTTTCAAAGCTGGCTTCAAAACTTACACACAGTCTTGCATGTGTAGTTCCCCCACGCCTTCCTGATTTGTCACTGTGGAAGCAAAAATTGACAGTGCTAGACTGGGCCTCTTGCAGTGGGGCATAACTATAAGTTGTTGCAGGGTAAAACCTTTGCAGTTTGGCTGCCAAGCATGGGAAATTATTGCATGGGTAATTGGCCAGCTAGACACTGGCATGGTGTGCTCACAGTCAAGTGTGGGTGATTGCTGTTTAGGGTCATTAGCTTACTGGAGACTGTCAGGGATTGCCTGCAGCCAGGTGGGGGAAAGTGCTATGAAGAATGAGAGCTGGGAGAAGAAGGGGTTTCTCTCAGACCAGTTGAGGAAGGAAAAGGGGCCAGGCTTGCCTAAAGAATGGGAACCCAGGGAAGCGGTGAAGTAAGGGCTGAACAGAATTTTGAAGCTCTGTACAGAGAATTGCTTGTAATGTGTTTATATTGTTTTATATCAAATTCTGGCCAAACAGCTGCAGAGTGGAATCCGCCTGAAGGCAATCTGATGCCTTGTGTGCTGTTTGTATCAAACTGGCTAGTGGCACTTTTACTGGGCTACCTGAGTTGTTTTTTAAAACACCAAGACTCTGTACTGATCCAGAGTGGCTTGTTAATGTAGACCAGGCATAGCTCTTTGTCAAAACTACATTCTACTACATTAAGTTCTACATGTATGTCAGAGGTAGAATGGCTAACCGGACAGGGCCCTGGAGTGGAAATCAGGAGACCAGGGGCCTCCTCCTAACTCTGGCCGCTTTCACATGTGCCCGAAGGTGTCCTTTCAAGGCTGGGAGAGAACATGCGATTGCAAATCTCGAGCATTTTTGTGTACATGCAAAATGGCAAATGCAATAATCCACCTTTTATGAGCATTTACAATTATGACTGACAGGGCTGTGAAATCCAGCCCTGTCATTTGGCCTTGTAAATGCACATAAAAGGAGAAATTACGCAGATTAGTGCATTCACATTCCGTCTGCTTTGTCTACTGAAGTCTTTGAGCCAGGGACTATCTCTAAATATGTGTTTGCATGGTACCTAGCCCAATGGAGCTCTTATCTAAACTGAGACAGCATGGTGCTTTCTGTAATGGAAGGAATAACAAGCAGGTCTGTTAAGAGAAATTCGTGCTTGATTTTGCATGTTATGTGCAATTATTATTTTACTTATAGTTTAATGTATGTTAAAGAAAATTCTAGTTTTGGGACACCTCCCACCCCCCTGAGCTTGGGGGTCTGGTACAATTGTACTCCCATCTACCTTCTCTTGTCAGGCCTCACAAAAGATGTTACATCTAGCCTGAATGATGCTAGCAGGACCCATGCCTGAAAACAGTTTTGCTAGCACATTTGAATTGCCAGTGGACATAGCTGGATGCTAATGTGATGCACAGACTCCATTCAAGTTGTCATGGCACTGAGTACACAATAGCACCGTGAATGATGTGGGCAGACGTATAGAACATGGTTTACATATTAAACACTGGGCATTATGTACAAATCACCTCCAGTGTGCTAGGTGGCCTTCCCTGCTCTACCTTCTTCTGTAGAAAGTGCTAATCAAGACCTTGGGGTATAAACATCTGCTGACTTCCTTCACTTTAACAGAACTTCACTGTTTCTTTTCCAGCTGTGGTGACCTCTTTCTCTTCCCACCCCTACCCATTTGTTCCAAGAATCAACATATGGTTATAAAAATAAGAACTATCCATCAATAGAAACATTCTGGAAAGGCATTAGACAGTCAGCACAGAAGTCTGAAATGTGGTTGTGCACTGAGAAATGGCTATGTCAGAATTATACCCATTCCCCTTTGGGTGACTGGAATCATAGCTGCTCAGTAGCAAAGTAAAAGTCCAGTTCTGCAACTGGAGCCAGCAAGGTGAACCTCAGACTTATTGACTGGAGTCAGACTCCCCCATGGGGTATGCCAAGGCCAGGCCATAGGCATTTTGGCTCCAGAGTTGAGTGGGGAGGCCAGGGCCACCAGGGCAGAGAGGAAAATTGGGCTGAGGCAGCAGCTGGCAAACCCACTGGAGATGCTTTGCAGGTGGGCAGGGCTGCCTACTTACAGACACTCAGATGAGCCTGCAAGGCTCTGTCTCCCCTCTGTGCCCCATCGCCCAATCAGGTAGGCCCTGCTTCCACGTGCCAGCACACTCCAGCATGGTGAGCCCTGCCCTCCACCTGGTGATGATGACCCTGACCTCCCCACTGCACCACACCCTTGCCCTAGGGCAGCAAATGTATAAGGGGTGGTGTTTTGTTACCTCTTTTACATTTGCTGTTCTAAGTGGCTGCCTATCATGCCTCAATGGCTTGGGNGCCTCTTTTACATTTGCTGTTCTAAGTGGCTGCCTATCATGCCTCAATGGCTTGGGGTCTTTGAGGGAAATAGTTTGGAACTCTAGGGATACAATGTACTGAGCTCTTTTTCTGTAGTACCAATGAAAGCCCAGCCTTGTGGCTCAGAAAAGGAAGAACAGGCAGGAGTCCTAGATTTCATTTTCAGCTCTGCCACTGTGTCAATTGCTTAATTTCGCTGTGCCTCAGTTCCCCCACCTGCATCATGGGACTAGTACTGCCAACTTCATACAAGTGGGGTGAGGCACCTATGAGGCGCACATTCATCTCTGCCTTGGAAAGTGCTAGGAAAGAAGAGCAAAGGGAGCAGGGCAATAGCAAGATAACTGTGGGCTGCACAAGTAGTATTTTTTCAGAGTTCCTACACAAGGTTGTCTCCCGCCCCCAACTAACAAAGCCAGTGGGATAATACTGCAGCCATTCCAACACCCACGTCCCTGCAAGGGACACCTTTGGGAAAATAAGCTAGCCCTCCCAGTCTACTGGGAGAACAAATTTTCTTATGGCCAATTGCTCCCAAGTCTTTTCACACAGAGCCAGACATGCCAAAGTTAACCTTGGGATCCCCTACCTAAACTAGTTAATTCTCCATACTAAAACCCCACAATTTCCTTGACTTCTTGTCATTTCTATATACCTGCACGCTCCAGCTTCTCCTTGTAAAACTAAATTCAGACTGCCCCCCGCCCCTCGAGTAAGAGATCCCACCACATTAATTCTCTCTTTAGTCTTAATCTAGTTTTCTCTTGTATCTGTCTTAGGAGTTTTTAACAGCTGGAGAATTATGACTCTCCATTTCACCGATGGTACTTCTGGCAACCCCCTCAGAGGCTGGGAGGGCAGGAGAACAGAAGCTGCAGCCTCCAGTGCTGACAGGGCAGGAGTTAATTTCCTATTAGAAAATCTGTTTCTAGCTTACTCATTCTTGTCTGTCTAAAGAAAGAGACCTGTGTTTCCTCCCCTTGAAAAGCTCTAACCCTGCACCAAGTCCATCCAATGTGACAGTAGGATTTGCCACAGCACAGCAGCTAAATCCCCAAATCTGAAGGCACGATAATGATCGCTTTGGATGATAATTTAGAAACACAACTGATGGTGCCCAAGTTTGTAAGGAGAAAGGGCTGCAGCCACGGCGGCCCAGGACCCAGTAGCTATTAGCCAACATGTGGCCTTGCTAAAAGGCCACCCCACCCCATCCCAATACCCAGCAAAGGGACCACTGTAAAACGCAAGGGGAAAAAAGAGAAACCCTTACCCTTCTTTCCACTGCCCTTGACAAAATTAGAAAGCAATTAGGGGAGGAGAACAGCAAAGACCATTTTAAGGAATGCACCCTTACCCTGCTGCCCAAAATCCCACCCCCAAATTTAACTAAGCTTTTATTATTATTATTATTATTATTTTATTTTATTTTAAATTAAGCTTATAGGGGAATTTTTTTGTAGGGGTGACACAAATAACTGTGGCTGTCTAGAGTGCGACAACACAGGATAAAGTTTGGGAACCACTGGACTATAGGCGGGGTGTGAAAACCATTTAATTTGCAGGCAATAATCAAAATCATAGGCTTCATTATAAGAGGAGATGAAGGGGGTGCATTCCCTCCAACTTTAACTGTCGGGGAAATGAATGCCCATTTCTCGCATACTTTTTTAGTTCCAAAGAACTTCCAGTAGCTCTCTGCTTCAAAATGGCAAATGGGCTAATTGACTGATTTAATTTGCAGGACAGAAGGTTTTTGGATGAGGGAACTCTGTTTTGCTGGGACTTCAGGAAAGAGGAGGGAAACATGCATACCTATCTGGGGTGTGTCTCCCTACTGAGAGATACACCACAAGTGGAATAGATAGAGAACATGCAAACTCTGGAATAATAAATATTTCCACAGCAATAAATTTCATTTACAGTTCTCAAACATCTCAGAGTTTAGCTTTGGAATGACTTCAGTGCTGTTGGAGGCTACTGGTTCAGGAGGAGGGCATCAATACATTGGGAATGGGGCGGAGTCAGCAACCCCTTCCCCCCATTTAGTCCAAATGGCCTTTTCCCTCTCCAAAATAGAGCTGCAAACCTTTCCTCCCACAAATTCCTCACATTACCGTGATAGGCACCTTTTGCAATGCCAGTTTTATAAATGTGGAGGGGGACGTACAATAACCACTAAGTACAATAACCACTATGAAGAGAGAGTCAGCAGCACAATCTTGTTCAACCATCCATGGAGAGCTTACCATGCCCAAACCCCCTCCTGGCAGAGGTTCTTCCTCATGAATTAACCTTCCATGCAGAGAAACTGTCATAGTTGGTCAAGTCAGTTGTTTGTAAAATGCAATAGCTTTCCTCTGATTGTGGCCATAACTTCATGCCTCAGAAGAAGATTTCAAACCCTGTTGCGAACTGCTGTGAAACAACCTTTCGGCAGGGGACGTATCTCCCTAAACTCCATCGATCAGAAACTTATAACTAAGTTAGTTCTGACCTAGGGCAGGCTGCTGCCCTACTCTACTATTATTCAGTATTTATTATTTATTATTATTAGACATTTATATAGCGCCAGTCGTATGACCTGGTGCTGTACAGAACACAAGTAGACGCGGTCCCTGCCTGTGGCTTACAATCTAAAAGACAAGAGGGGGGAGACAGGGAGAGGGGACAGTGGGAGAGACATGGGAGAAGACAAACAAACATTCAAGCGGATGCAAAATCTCAGGTGCGTATGCTTGGCTTGGTTACAAAGAGGTTAGTAGCAGCAGTCAGCAGAGGAGGGCAGACAGTACGAGTAAGGGGAAAGACTAGCAGGCATTGGGAAAGGCAGCAAGGAAAAGGTGGGTCTTGAGGAGGGAGGGGGCAGGAGCGGAGGGAGGGATTCATGGCTGCAATCCATAAAGCCACTTACTCCAGAGTAGTTCATTAAAGCCCACAACCTCATGACCCTAGCGTCTAAGCTCTAATTTTTTAGACTTAAAATAAAAGATTAGCAACATCTTTTGGGTCACCTCTTGGATCCAGTATGCTGAATCAGAGTAATAACCACAGGCCCTTCAGGTTTATGGTTATTGGCTGAGCTTCTTCTTGGAAGCCAATAAGAGCTATGCTATAACATGGGTGGGCAAACTCTGGCCATGAGCCAAATATGGCCTGTGGCTGTTTTTTATTTGTTCCCTTTCCAATTCCTGGTTCTGGCCCACAGATCCACTACCTGTACCTAGCCTCAGCACAACCGTGCGCTCAGGAAATGGAGCAGAGTGCACTCAAGACAGAAAGATCCATGGCATATCTGTGATCTGGACCCTTGCCTTCCTCTCCCCTGCCATCCTGAGCACATCCCTTAATCCAGGACTGGGCCTACTTTGAAAATTAGTACAAGCTCCAAGGGGCTGCATAGATGTTGGGGGTGGAGGTAGGGTTGTCACCTGTGGTGTGGTTTTTTATCTGATACTCCCAAAGGCCAAAATGGAAGTGTCAGGTAAAAAACAACTGAAGGTAGCAATCCTAGGTGGAGGTGATTAAGGGATGCAATTAGGATGAGGAGGGTCTAGGCCATGAATCGTTGCCATAGATCTGTCCCCTATCCCGGTGTGCATGGCCTCTTCTCTGCTTCCTTCCCTTACCCTGAGCTCAGTCTTTCAGTGTTTGGGGGTAAGAAGAATTAGATACAGGGGCCAGATCCAGGAACTGGAAAGGGCCAAATAAAAACTAGCTGTAAGCCACATTTGGCCCCTGGGCCAGAGGTTCCCCACCCGTAACTTAAACACTCCTAGCTCCAAATCCTATCTGGCCAATAGAGCTTGTACTAGATTTTCAAAGTGGCCCATGGGAGGGAAAAGGTTCCTCACCCGTGCTATAAACAGCCCTCTTGATTTAACTCAGTGGGCCAAATTAGTCCCTGGTGGCATGACTCCATGGACTGCAGTGGAGTTAAGCTTGGCCTAGTCTTATAAGAACATCTTGTCCAGGAGCCTGATAGAAGCAAGACCACTCTCTACCCACAGCCCTGCTACTGCGAATATTTGTCCTGCAGGTTTCCTAACTGCCTCTCAGCTGCAGTGTGATTTTCACTTAAAGCTTTTAATGCCACTTGCCTTCCTCCTCCTGATGTTTAGCCTTTCTTGCCTCAAGGCCCTTCCACCTCAGCTGGACTGCATGAGGCCTTCAATTCTCACCAGATGTCTTGCAATCTGCTACAGTCTAGTGTGAGGAGTGGGGGCGGGGGCAGCACTGAAACTAGAATCCTGCTTGGGCTGAAAGGTCAGGCCCAAGCCTGTCCTGACCCTGACTGCATCAGGAATTACCTGATCCTAATCCCAACATAGCCAGGCTTTTACGAGTTGGGGCCTGATATAATGGGGGTGTCCCAACCAGCACTATAATGTCATGGCACTTTGTGGAGGCAAGGCCACCTTAGGAAAGGGGTGGGGTTAAGGCATTTCCAGTGGCCCTGTCCCTCCTGTCCCAGTGACCCCACCCTCCATCCAGTGCTCTGGGGTAGAGGAGGGCCCTAATCTACAGAAGCACCAATCAGCCCCACAAGAAGTGCC
Organism: Sphenodon punctatus; assembly: GCA_003113815.1. Lineage (NCBI taxonomy): Eukaryota > Metazoa > Chordata > Lepidosauria > Sphenodontia > Sphenodontidae > Sphenodon > Sphenodon punctatus. Next base: position 506,689 of record QEPC01001847.1, read on the forward strand.
AGCCTAGGTGTTTGGGGAGCAGTTACTCCTGAAGTTCCTGCGGCTGGTGCTTTCTGAAGGGTCTGCCCCCATCTCCCTCAGAGTCGAGGTACAGAGTCTAGCATGATGGAAGCCTTGACCTTGGTGGAGGCTGCCAGCCCCTGCCAGAATAAATAATACCATGGTATATGCCTGTGAAGAGGATTCATGACAGGAATATCTTTAAATCCAATTGAAGAGAAATGCTGCATTTACAGAATAGCTCCTCAATTCAGAGCTCAGCCTGTCACTCTGCCTTTGGTTCATACTGGTTGTCCTTGCTCACAAAAACAGCTCAAGTCTGAGAAGGATTGTCAGCCTTAGGTCTTAATTTCTTGGCTTTGTGTCATCTCATGTTAAAAGCTTCCTGCAGCTGGGTTTTTTGTCTTTAATACTGAATGGCACTGACTGCCCAGTTAATGTAACCAAGAATAGCTTATGTGGGATGGGGGCAAACCAAACAACTGCAATGACCCTGTGACCTCTCTCTGACTAGACAGTCTCATTTCCATGGATGTTGTTTCATAGTTTTTAGCAGTAGTTACTGGTGAACATGCTTATAACTGCTAGAGCATGGGAGTTCCATGGGACCTCTTTTTCCTGAACTGTTGGACTAAATGACCCCATTACTGTGCCTATGCTAGGGCCAGGTCAACGGTGGCAATCGAGATTGTGACCATGGTGAGTAGGAGCAGGACCACAACAAGTAGTGTCCATCACCTCAAGGCAGGTGAAGGTGAGGTCAGAATCGAGGCAAGTGGTCAATCCTGGGGATCAGTCCAAGAGTTAGTGTAACAGCCAGGGGTGCAAGCCAAAGGGCAGGGTCCAAGTCCATAGTGGAAGTCACAGCCAGGAAGTAAGTCTAGAGAGGAGAGGGTCTTGGAAGGGGCAAGCAAGGCTAAGAGGCAGGGGAGGTTAGGAGCAGGGTTGGGGGACAGGAGAAACTAGGGAGTCCAGGGCAACATCGCAGAAACTGGGAACAAGGAACCTGGAAGCAACAAGCTGAAGAAAACTGGGAGACCTAGAAGTTTATAACTATCTCTGGTCAATCACAGAAGAGGTCGGGCATCAGTGGGTGAGCTGGTAACCAAAGAAAGTGTGACACACCTTAAGCACTGTGGGGCTGAAACCATGCATTGTTCCTGGTATAATTCCCTGGGCAGGGCCAGCATCTGGTGGAGACAGCAGACCACCTGAATTTGTGTCCTGAGGGACCCGACAGCAAACTATGGTAGGTTTGAGTTTGTGCTGGGAGAGACTGAAGCTTCAGGCCTGCTTTTTCCAAAATACTTTACTTGGGAAAAGTCAAGTCACAGGAGTCTAGGGATCAGTTTGTGCCAGCATCAGCTCCCCCTTCCCCCAGTGAAGTTCATAGGGTTGGGTGGTGGAAGCATTTTAGCCCTCAGGGGCTGAATACTCAAGAAGCCTGTTTCCATTTTCCCAACATGCTGAGCTCATCTGAAAATCTTGTCAGAGGTGACCTAAGAATTGCTTCTGGGAGCTCAGTCCTTCAGAAAACACACACAGTGGAGAGAACCAGGATTCAAACAAGCGTGATCCTGGGAGGTTCTAGAGCAGTGGCTGGCTTAGTTAGCACTGCAGCGGTACTGTGCTGCTGCTGCTACACTCTGCTGGTTGGGGCCATGTTTTCACCAAGTAGGCTCTGCACCCAGTACTCTGCCATGCTCCTCCCATACTCCAGATTGGCTGCCTGCCTCAACATAAGGCAGCCCAGCAGCCATACAATGCCAGGCAGAATAGTGTTGCATTTCTTGTTCCCTCTGCCCTGGTGGAACCTTTGCCTGTGAATCTGACTGCAAGTTCTGGACACCCCCCTGGATTTGGTAGCTCATTCTCTTATTTGTCCTCTCCAGTCTGGATCTGTGTCTGCTTATCCCAGTGTTTTTGATTTACACAAGTCTCCTGGGATCTGTTCTGCTTGCTATTGCCTGTTTTAAAATGCTGCCTGGATCTGGCTCATGCTGCTACTTCTAGCCTGGATCTGATCCAGTGAGCACTTATGGACTGTAGGGGGCTGATGCACCAAGCACTTTGAAATCATGGCCAGACCCCCCACCTCACTTTTAACCTTGCTTGGGGTCACACAAATGCAGTATTGAAAGCAAAGTGAAGGTCCTCTCTCTCTTCCCAATAAGTGTTTGTAACAACTTGGGCTTGAACCAGCAACCAGCTCTGAGTGCAGTGACTGGCACCTCCACACTGCTGAGGTACTCTGGCCAGGGCATCAGGGCTAGCCCTGATGGCCTTATACTATACTGGTCAAGCCACATCCCTCCTCAGCCTTTCGCCACGCTACCACATTCCTGGTTGGCTATCCACACCACTGAGGTACTCTGGCCAGGGCATCAGGGCTAGCCCTGATGGCCTTACACTATACTGGTCAAGCCACATCCCTCCTCAGTCTTTTGCCATGCTACCACAGAAAAGAGCGCTACCACATATATAAGGCCAGCCAGTATGCACAGGAAGCTGGGTGGATCATCCATCTCACTTTCTGGTTCCTGTTCCACCTGTCCATATGCTTCCTTCCTCCCTTTCGTCTCCATGCACCCTTGGACCAGCTCTGCACACCCTGGACTCCTGTATGTGCCCCAGACCAGCTAGAGGCCAGTTCTTCTGACCCTTGCCCTGTATCTAGTCCTTCTGATCCTGCCTGATCTGCATCTGTCCATCCAGATCTGTATCCATCTGTCCTGATCTGCATCCATTCATTCTTTGGATCCTGGTCCTGCACCAACTCACTTGGACCCAAGACACCAGCACCATTGACCAAGTTAAAGTAAGATATTGGGCAGCAGGGGGAGGGGGGCTGGGGCATTATTTCAGAGTAAGTGCTTGGTGCATCAGTGACACAGTTGACTACCATCTGCTCCTTGACATTTATTTATTTATTTATTTAAAAAATTTGTTGCCCCACCCCTCCTGCCACAGGCAGCTCGGGGCAGCTTACAATAATTAAAAACAATTAAAATAAAACGTCATAAAAGGAGGGAGGGAAATAACACATTCCACCCTCCCCATACCCATCTCCCCTGCCAAATGCCTGCCAGAACAGCCAGGTCTTACAACTTCTCCAAAAGGAGGGAAGATCTGGGGCCAACCGGGCCTCTACCTGAAGAGAGTTCCACAGCCGCGGTGTGACCATCGAGAATGCCCTCTGCTGCATGGCCCCCCAAAAAACTCAGGGGATCTCGAGCAGGGCACCCTCGGATGACTGCAGGGCCAATCCAGGACCCAGGGAGTGAGGCGATCTCACAGATAGGTAGGGCCCAGGTCGTTTAGGGCTTTATAGGCCAAGACCAACACATTGAAACAGGCCCAGAAAACCACCGGCAGCCAGTGCAGCGAACAGAGCATAGGTGTAATATGCTCCTGGCGGCTCAGTCCCACTAAGGGACGGGCTGCCGCATTCTGCACCAGCTGCAATTTCCGAGCCATCACCATGGGTAGCCCCACGTAGAGTGCGTTACAGTAGTCTAATCGAGAGATGATGAAAGCATGGATGACAGTGGCCAGGTCAGAGTCCGAAACAAACAGCCGAAGCCGTCGCACCAGATGTAATTGGTAAAAAGCACTCCTTGCCACAGCCTCCACTTGGAGATCCAGG
>QEPC01001847.1:510507-524632 GCA_003113815.1 Sphenodon punctatus
GGGACTCCACACGAGAGGTCTCGGTATGATGAAAAGCACTCCCCGAGCACCACCCGCTGGGTTCTTCCCGTCAGGAAAGAGTGGAACCATTCAAGGACAGTCCCGCCCACCCCAGTACAGTCCCGCAGGTGCATCACCAACATCTCATGGTCAACAGTATCAAACACAGCCGACAGATCTAACAAAATCAGCAGGGTCGAGTGACCCTGATCCAATTCTCGGCGCAGGTCACCTACCAAAGCCACAAGCGCAGTATCAGTGTCATGTCCTGGACGGAAGCCAGACTGAGAGGGATCAAGAAAACTGATGTGATCAAGATGCCCCTGCAGCTGCCGAGCCACTACCCGTTCAATAACCTTCCCTAAAAAGGGAAGGTTAGAGACAGGCCGATAGCTGGCAGGGGAGTCGACGTCAAGCGATGGTTTCTTGAGCAGAGGCTGCACCACCGCCTCCTTGAGACAGCCCAGCACTCTGCCCTCCTGCAGGGAGGCATTGACCATCCCAGCCAGCAATGGCCCCATTGTCTCCTGGCAGTGCTTAACCAACCAGGACAAGCAAGGATCTAATTTACAAGAAGTGGCACTGACCACGCCAAGAACATCCACCGCATTGGCGGGTGCCACCGACTGAAATTGATCCCAGGAAACCGGACATGATGGGGCTTCCATAACCTCTGGTTCCCCTAGTGTAATAAGTGCAGTGTCAAAGTCATGATAAATACAAGCGATTTTATCCAAAAAATAATCCACAAACATGTTACAGCGAGCAGTAGATGACTCCCCTCCAAGGCTGAGGGAGGCTGGACTGACCAGCCCCTGCACAATCTGGGAAAGCAAAGCTGGACAGGATTTTGCGGACGCTATGAGGGCAGCAAAGAACTCCCTCTTTGCTGCCTGCATAGCCATGGCATAGGCTCATAAACTGGCTCTATGCTGCAATCTGTTGGCTTCAGTAAGCGATCGATGCCACCATCGCTCCAACCCACCCATCTCGCTTCAGCAACCTCAGCTCCTTGGAATACCAAGGACACCTGTGGAGCTGTCTCCTGGGCAGCGGACATCTAGGAGCCGTCTGATCAATGGCTTCAGTCAGCAAGGTGTTCCACAGCACAATGAGGTCATTGATGAGACGGTCGTCAAGGGCAGAGGGTATCTTCCCCCAGAGCATTCCAGAACCGTTTCGGTTCCATCATCCTCCAGGAGCAAACCATCCAAATCGGCTCAGCACCTTTCCGGGGGCAGGTTTCAGGACTCCGACCTATTCTGGTTCTCCTCTTACCTCTCACACCACACCTATAAGTGTATCCTTTAGTGGATATCCTGGCCTCATCACACGTAGCTCAGTGTGACTATCCAGGCAGCTAAACTCCCATCCAAAACTTCACATTAGCAGACAAGCTAATTCTTCAAATTGCATTATATTTATTGAAAGCACAACTTGGGGAATAGCAAACTTGAAACTACAGAATACAAAGAATGCTTAGCTGTAGGATGATTGCTTAGCACGAAGCTGAATCAGAGTGAAAATACAATGTGAAGCCAGGCCTTTTCCAAATTGCAGCTCTGGTGTGATCAGCTCAGAGAGCTGCCTCAAAATTATTATTATTACAAGCATTTGTATAGCGCCAGCAGTGTACCTGGCGCTTTACATAGCAATGAGATAGACGTGGTCCCTGCCTATGGCTTACAATCTAATATAGTGGTTCTTCTTCGAGTGGTTCCTCCCATTTTCTCAAATGGGTTTGCGCTTGCGCGCCCTTCTCTTACGGCATATACCAAGCTCATATATAAAAATTCACGTGACGTTCACGCGCCTCCACCCTATATAAGGTACCTTCCTGCCTAAACCCAACAGTTCCTTCCAACCGCTCTCGCGGCTTACCGACATTCACCTAGCTCATCTGCACTTTTCAATATGTCTACTGTCAAGCATTCTTTCAAAAGATTTTTCTTGTGCAATCGAAAGATAACAACAAAAGATCCTCACGGGCAATGCCTGGTTTGTCTCGGCACTGGACACAACCCTCAAGACTGTCCGAACTGCCTTTTACTGAAGCCCAGGGCTCTGAGGGAACGCTCCATCAGACTTCCCGTGCTTCTCTAAGAACTTGAGGGTAAACATAAGTGTAAGTTGAGTGACAAAAAGAAATCTTTCTCACCTTCTCCTCAGGTGCCTAGTATTGGCGCGGAAGAGATTGTGCCCGCCGCCACTATGGCTTCTGAGAGTTCCATTAAGGACTCTCCTATCCCGGGCCCTTCAAGACGCAGGGACTCCCGTTCTCCGCCTCCTAAGAGACAGAAATTTTATGAGGGTATAGAACCTGCTACCCTAGCAGATTGCTCTTTGTCCCCATCCCTCTCCGAGGAGGAAGCAATCCTTTTAGGAGCAGACATGTCATCTCCCCTTGCTCCTGTTTCGCCTTGATCATCACCTCCCCTCTTTACACCGTGGAGGAACAGGCAGACACAAGGTTTCTGGATTCGCCTTACCAGCCTCCACACATTCAATGGGTAGCTAGCCCTCGTCAGCCAGAAGCCTCGAAGCCTTTACAGCTTCCGCAGCTCCCAGCGGCAGACTGCACTTTTCCTTGGCGATATTTTAGAGAGCAGGAGACCTCTCAAAAACAAGATACCAGGCTGACTGTGTCCTGTTTGCAGAAGCTTATCAAAGTTACAGAATCTAAGGCTGTTTCCAGAGAACAGACGTCTCCCCACTCTGACGTCGACGATTCTCCACCTCCATCTACCTCCCTTTGATCTCGTAGATCGTTGGCGACAAGGAATTCCCCTCTTTCGACGTCACCAGCTAGGACGTCGACAATGATGTCGGCATCAACGTCGAGACGGCACCATCATCGACACGGACACCCAACATCGATGGGACCTGCCACAACGTCGGCAGATAACGTCGAGCGCTCTGTCAACGTTGAAGGTCTAACAGAGCAAGACCCGACACCATTCCGACAGGAAGCCAAACGGGCATTCCTTCTATGGCAGGAAAAATGTAAACGTCAAATACTTCATACGAAGCAAAGGGCAGCACAATTTATTTTGCCTGTCCCCCCAGCGGATCTTCCTCCGCAACCTATCCTCGACCCAGAGCAACCTTCAGAAGCCCTCCCCCCTCCTCCAGAGACACCCGAGCCTTTTGAGATTCAAGACCGAGAATCTTTCACCTCCACCGTCTGATGACGTCCACGGCGCAACGTCGTTGGGCTTCTCTCAGGAGCATAAATATTTTCAGGTGCTACTAAAAAAGTTCATGGCGGTCTTGAAAATTGAGACTGTTCCTATGACAGAGCAGGATCTGGACCCAGCTTATTCTACAGTGGAACAGCTAGTACGCTCAAAGCTGACACTCCCTTTATTTAAAAGACATGCATTGGAAGCAGAAAAATTGTGGTCTAATCCGGCGTCTATCCACCTGGTATCTACGACTGCAAGTTCTTTTTACTTGTTTCCCCCTCAGCAGGGATCCATATTCTTCAAGCATCCCCTGCCTAGTTGTTGCAGCTTCAGCGGAGAGATTCCAGAAAAACACCCAGGACACCTCTCCTGCTGATAAGGAGAGCCGAAGAATTGATGTTTTTGGCCAGAAAGCTTTTGCATCAAGTACAATGCTAATGAGAACTGTGAATTACTCAGCAGGGATGTCCTCCTTCCAACATTACCTGTGGGAGGAGGTGCAGAAATTTATTCAATTTCTTCCAAAGGAGAAACAGGTCCCGCTCCAGACCCTTTGCTCCGAAGGTTCCATGACTGCCCGTTTCCAATTACAAACTGCCCGCCACTCATCTGAAACTGCGGCAAGAGGAGTGGCTAATGCCATTGTTACCAGACAATTTGCCTGGCTCCAAGGCACAAAACTAGATGCCCACCATAAATCTCGTATAGAAAACCTGCCATTTGACCAGTCTGGACTTTTCGCCGAAGAGACAAATGATGTTTTGGACAAGATCCAAAAGTCAAAGGCCACTGCTATAAAAATGAAAATCGCCCAGAGAGAACAAAGTGCTTCCTACCCTCCCTATCGTCAGTACCAACATCAATCCACATATTATAGATCTCAGAGGCAATATTATGGAAATTTTCAATCCTATAACAGGAGGTACTATTCCTCCAACACCCCTTACCAGAGATGGTCCAAGGCTCAATATACCCCTTATAGACCATGGGGAAATTCTAAGTAGCCATTTACTGCTTCGTCCACTAGAGGTCATAAATGACAACCACAGAGCTCTGCTGCATTCTCTCAGGATCTGGTTAATTTTGAATTTGCCTTATCTTATTCCCTCTCTTATTGAAGGACCATTACCGATGATAAATGGCTGTTGAGTGTTATTGAGTTTGGTTACAAGGTTTCTTTATCTGTCATGCCACCCCCATGCACGACTGTGAAAACTATTCAGTTCTCCAGTCACCAGCTTCATGTGTTAAATAAAGAAGTTGCTCAAATGTATGATAAAGGTGTAATCGAATTGGTTAATATGGATGCTGCTTCGAGAAGGTTCTACTCCAGTTACTTTGTTGTTGACAAGGATGGGGGATATAGGCCTATTTTGGATCTAAGGGCTCTTAATTATTTTGTTAATTACCGCAAGTTTAAGATGTTAACTCTAGACCGCCTAGCCACTTTTCTACATAAAGATCAGTGGTATGCCACAGTAAATTTAAAAGATGCTTATTTCCACATTAGACTCCATCCTGCATCTAGACGGTTCTTCCATTTTATCCACAATTCCACCCATATGCAATTCCCTTTTGGCCTCTCCTCCGCCTCTAGGGTGTTCACGAAGGTAATGGCCCCTGTCATTGCGTATCTTCGCAAGCAAGGCATTGCTATATACCCATATTTGGAGGATTGGCTCTTAGTAGCAGAGTCTCCACAGTTACTTTCTCAAAATGTGGAATTCACTGTACTCGTATGCAGTAACCTGGGGTTGTCAGTAAACATTCAAAAGTCTTCCCTTTCCCCTTCCCAGCACATCAACTATATTGGAGCTATTCTAGATTCTACAGTTGCAAAAATGTTTGCGTCAGAAGAAAGATTTCATGATATTTCTAGTATTATTAGAAACCTCTACATCCACAGGCTTCAGAGTATTAAAATTTTCCATAGGTTGCTCGACCTCATGGCTTCCACCACAGCTACTACACCCTTTACGAGATTGTCTATGCGGCCCTTGCAGCTTTGGGTCTTAAATATATTTGACCCCATGGTGGATCCCCGTAACAAAAAGTTGAGTGTCACTCGGCACATCTTAGATTCTCTGAAGTGCTGGACTCTTAGGGATTTTGTGTTAGCGGGTAAGCCTTTCAGGAAACCTTCCCCAACTAACACTTTCACTACTGATGCTTCCTTAACAGGTTGGGGGGCTCACCTTCACAACCTCAACATTTTGGGGTCGTGGAGCAGACACCAACGACAACTACACATAAACTACTTGGAGACCATAACTATTCTAAAGGCGTTGAATGCTTTCCATCCACTCCTCCAGGGGACTGTGATCAACATTGCCTCTGATAACATGACTGCTGTTTGGTATGTGAACAAGCAGGGCAGGACAAAGTCCCCGGAACTATGCCATTTAGCCATGGAAATCCAGCACTTTGCGAGAAAGCACAATATGTACCTGATTGCCACACATATTGCAGGAACAGAGAACACACGTGCAGACATTCTCAGCAGACTCACGATCAAACATCACGAGTGGGAGCTTTCCACTCAGGTATATCAGAGTCTGATAGCATTTTGGGGCACTCCCCTAATAGATTTATTTGCCACAGCAGTAAATGCCAAATGTAGCCAATTTTGTTCAAGGGCAGCTCACGACCCTGCTTCCATGGGGGATGCTTTTCAAGTCCCATGGGTACCCCATCTGATGTACGCTTTTCCACCTATACCTCTAATACCCAAGGACTTGAACAAAGTGCGGAGAGACAGAGCCAATCTAATTCTTATATGCCCGAATTGGCCTACCTCTAATACCCAAGGTCTTGAACAAAGTGCGGAGAGACGGAGCCAATCTAATTCTTATATGCCCGAATTGGCCTCGACAATTTTGGTACAGCAAACCCCTCCAACTAACCAAATTGTCCATACCCCTGCCCCAGACCACACACTTGTTGTCGTTGAGTCGGGGTCACATCCTCCATCCAGACGCGAAGCATCTGAACCTGCATGCATACAGGATTCAGGACACTTAATTCCGGATCCTGTAGGGGATAAGTTGGCTCTCGTTCTACGAAATGATATAACGCCATCCACTCGTAAATCCTACGACTCGAAGTAGAAAAGGTTCTCTTGCTGGCTCTCAGATAAGTCCCTCTCCATACTGTTGGAATGCAAGGACTGTGAGATCATTGCATTGATTAGCCCAATGCAGAGTTTACAGAGGAGTGTGAGTAGCTAATCATTAATACGCAGGCAGGAAGCATACTTAAGTTTAAGTAGTTTTATTAAGAAGTACATGTAGGATAGGAAAGGCCTACATCTATGCTGAGTCCTAAGACTAGGTGTGTTCAGGAGGGAAGTAGCAGAAGCTCTCTGAATATCTCTCAGACACAAAGAGATAAGAAACATCCTGGGGAGAGGAGATTAACCAATCAGGTCCTAGCAGGAGTAGAACTAAGTGGATGGGGGAGGGCTTCCCTGCTCTGACTGTCTCTACTCCTGCTGTTTCTAGCAAACAAGCAGGATAAGGTGCTTAAGGGAGATGCAACTAAGGAATGTATTTCCAGCACATACATCATATATCAGTTGACCTCATTCTGCAACATTTACTAGAATTGGCAGAAGCAGGTTTAGCTCACTCCTCCTTAAGGGTCCATCTCTCTGCAACATCTAAGCATTACCCTGAACAAGATACTAGATCATGGTTTTCTCACCGCAAAGTAAAAAGGTTTCTCAAAGGTCTAAACAATTTATCCCCCCCCCCCAATAAGATCCCTCTGTCTCAATGGGACCTTACTATAGTACTAGAACACCTCACAGGACAACTTTTCGAACCTCCCGATCAATCAGATCTTTTTCACTGGACTCTGAAAACAGCATTTTTAGTATCCGTTATATCTCTTAGACGCATCCGTGAGCTGGTGGCAATCCATATCAGAGACCCCTATCTGCAGTTTTTTCCAGATAGGGTGGAGATTTCAGCCCACCCTTCCTTTATCCCTAAAGTAATTTCCCCTTTCCATTTGGCACAGAAAATTATTCTTCCCGTGTTTTTTCCTCCCCCTCATGATTCGGAGGAGATGAAAGTAGCACATACCCTTGATGTGAAAAGGGCCCTCCTTATTTACTTGGACAAAACTAAGACTTGTAGAAGTTCGGACAACTCCTTCGTTACACTGATTAGGTCAAAGGGTCTCCTCACAAACCATTTCAAAGTGGTTATTGCAATTGATTTCCCTAGCATACTGAGAAAAGGGGCTTTCGCCTCCTCCTAATTTGAGGGCTCATTCTCTTAGAGCTCTTGGTGTGTCTACAGCTGTGTTTGCCAATGTTTCTCCACAAGAGATTTGTAGAGCAGTGACATGGAGTTCCCACCATACCTTTATAAAGCATTACGCCCTCCATTTGGATTGTCAAGCCCAAGCGGGCCTTGACATGTCAGTTCTTGCTTCAGTCTTTAAATCGCAATAAATCGAACACGATTGCTCACTGTTCACTGTACATTAAGTTCTTTATTACTGTTTTCACTTATGTAATTGTTTTTTTCATATACTTACCTGTGGTTACACAATAAATTGGCATCTTGGTTGCCTATACCTGCTGGACTCCTTTATATTGACAGAAAATTCCCCCACCGCCTTTTTCTAGGCTTGGTACTCTCCCATTTGTGAGAATGGGAGGAGCCACTCAAAGAAGAACAGAAGGTTGCTACCTTGTAAACAAGGTTCTTCAAGATGGCTCTAAACATTCTCACAAATGCCCACCCTTCCAGCCCTGCATGGAATTTTTCTTCTATTGCTCCAGGGTTAGAAGGAACTGTTGGGTTTAGGCGGGAAGGTACCTTATATAGGGTGGGGGCGCATGAACGTCATGTGAATTTTAAAATATGAGCTTGGTATATGCCGGTAAGAGAAGGGCGGGCAAGTGCAAACCCATTTGTGAGAATGTTCGGAGCCATCTCGAAGAACCTTGTTTACAAGGTAGCAACCTTCTGTTAGTCTATCTGAACCCTGACCTTCTTCAAAGTTCAGAGTTCCCCCCTGGGCCCAATCAAGCGATACTGGACAGCCTGATCACTAGATACAAAAAGGCTGGCTGGTGGCATACAGATTAACAGATGAGTCATTGAGAGAAATACTTGGTACAGACACTGGGTGGCAGTATAACAAGTAAACATAAGGCCATGTGGGGCAGAATAGTGGATCCTCTACTGCTATCCCACTATCAGTTGGTGTGGTGTGCCCCAGGGCTCAGTCCTGGGCCTCTTCTCTCTATATACTTGTTCCGTACCATCTTTATGCTGATGATTCTCAGATCTACCTCTCTGTACCAGAACTCTCACCCAGAATCCAGTAGGGTGGCCATGCCTCCCCTTTAAAAAAAGAGGATGTGTATGAAAAATACATATTTCAGGGCTGCATTGGATCAAGTGCAGCCCTGCACCATGTATTTTTCATAAGCAATCTGTTTTAAAGGGAAGGTATGGCCACCCTAGAATCCAGTCCCAAATCTCAGCCTGCCTGTCTGACATTGCTGCCTGGATGTCTCATCACACTTTAAACTTAACATGGCTAAGACAGAATTTCTTATATTTCCTCCTAAATCCACTTCTCTCCTCCTACCTCTCTCCAACTCTGTGAGAACAGTGTCATCCTCCCAGTCCCCATAGCCCACAATCTTGGAGTCATCTTTGATTCCTCTCTCTCCTTTGCTCACATCCAAAACACTGCCAAAATGTGTCATTTCTTTCTCTATAATATTGCCAAAATTTGTCCCTTCCTGTCTGAACACAGTACACTACTAAAACCCTAATCCATTCTCTCATCACATCCCACCACTAATACAACCTGCTTCTCACAGGTCTCCCATCCCATTGAGCCACTAATCTCCACTACAGCCTATTAAAAATTTGACTGTGATACCCACCTTCCTTGTACACTGTTACAATCATGAGACCCCTCTCCTCAAGTCACTACACTGGCTCCCCATCCACTTCTGCATATAGTTCAAGTTCTCCTACACACCTACAAGTGTCTTCACTCTACAGCTCCTCATACCTCTCCTTTTTTATCTCATCCTACACCCCTACTTGTGACCTCCATTCATCAGGCAAGATGCTCTTATCTGTGCATCTCCTCCATCACCAACTACCAACTCTGCACTTTCCACCTTGCTGCACCGTATGCTTGGAACAAACTTCCTGAGGTGGTGCGTCCTCCCTTTCTGTCCCTAATCCTGTACCTTTTCCTTCATGTCCTGATCCGTGGCATCTGACAGCGATTGTGTGAACAAGGAGAGTGTTAATTAAAGTAGTACTGTTAAGGTGCTTAACACCAAATTGCTCACACATTCACTGGTTAGCCTCCCCTGGGGCAATTACCCTGAAATATGTGAATGCTTGCAAAGTGGATTATTAATTAGGCTTGAAATGAGATTTCATGAAAATGGGAATTCCATTTGTATGGTTCCCAATACTATCTTGGTTGAATCATGTCTCAAACAACATTTTGTTTCCTGATTTACCGATAATTTACTTACCGAGATCCTGTTTACCGCTTTGCCATTTACCACTTTTCTGTCCATTTCAAATCCTGAGAGGTAATACCAAAACAATACAGCATTTCTTCTATCTTCTCTGCACTCCATTTCCCCTGTACTTCCTTGTCATTCATTGCCAGGTACAGATTCCTGTACACTTCTTCTATTCAGTTGCAGATTGGTCAAAGCAAAAGGGAAGAACATAGAACAACAATTCTGATTTGAGGTACTGGAATGGAGGTTAAAGGGTGGGCTATTCTCATAGTGATTGGCTCCGAAATGGCAAAACAAAAAACCCAGAAGTAAAATGGTACCCTTAGCAATGCGGTAAGCAGTAAATTACAGACCAGTAGGCTTGACGTCTGTGCCAGGCAAAATGGTGGAAACTATAATTAAGAACAGAATCGCTGGGTATGTTGATAAACATGGCTTAATGGGGAAGAGTCATGGCTTAATGGGGAAGAGTCAACATGGATTTAACAAAGATAAGTCATGCCTCACTAATGTGTTGGAATTCTTTGAGGGTGTAAATAAGCATATAGACAAGGGAGCCCCGGTAGGTATAGTGTAACTGGATTTTCAGAAAGCGTTTGATAAGGTCCCACATAAAAGACTTTTGAGAAAATTAAAAAGTTATGGGATAGGATTGGTGTCTTACTATGGATTGGTAACTGGTTAAAGGGTAGGAAGCAAAGAGCAGGACTGAATGATCAGTTTTCACAATGGAGAGATTTATTTATTTATTTATTTCTAAATTTATACCCCGTCCCTCCTGAGAACAGCTCGAGGCGGCTTCCAACGTGAAAAGTGGTGTGCTTCGGGGATCTGTATTGGGACTGGTGCTGTTTAATGTATTCATTAAGTAGTAGTAGTATTTTATTTGTTTGGCCGTAACAAAGTTAACCAACAGATTAAATAATTAAAACAAACAAACAATAATACAAAATATGAAAATTTACACAGAAAAATAAAATTAAAATTCCTACCACAATGTGTGGCAATACCCTTCTCGGGGTTCCCGGCGGTAACATTTTAATCCCTACTATGGCTACTTCCAATCAGGTGTCTTACCCCTCTCAGGATTTTTGGCGATTTTGACGATGGGATTTGGCGTTATGGTTAAATTTCCCAAGCCACATCTAATAAGCAATCTATAACGATATACAATATAAAATTCAACAAAATAAAACTAGTATCAGTTAACAACTGACTAATACTAAAAAGATCAAGCAAGGCCCTAACAGTCCAGTACTCCCGGCCTATACTCTGAAAAGCTGGATATAGCCTTATATAATAATCCCTTTTAGGCAACAGCCTTTAAATGTTCACTCAGGGGAATTTACCATACAAATTGCCTAGGCCTATTTTCATATAGGCATAGTAAAGAAAATCAAATTAAAATTCATGTTACATATTGTGGCCTTACTCTTCACAGGATTTATGGCGGCAGCATTTTGTCCCTGCTATGGCTGCTTCCAATCTAATGCCTTACCCTTCTCGGGGTTTGTGGCGGCGACACTTGGCCCCTGGGGTAACTAATTAAGATTCCCAATCCTTATCTAATATACTATCTATGTCATTGTTATGGAGCATAGCAATAGTATCAGTCTTAATACATAGCTCGTCAGTGGCACAACCACCAATCCAGAACCACCCCACCCAATTAGCTAACCTCGGATTAGATACCATATCCAGCCCCTACCTATCCTGTATAAGTAACAGATGATCAAAGAAAAAATTAAGGTTGGGGTCCGTCTGTAGGTTTCTTAAAGTCCAAAATTTTTTCCCTAAGTTGTGTTGCCTGACCTATATAAGATGCCATGTTCCTGATAATCTGGGGGGACTTGCTAGATAACAGCAATGTTAGAAAATGATCCTCTGATGAACCCCTGTTATCTTGCATGAATTTTAAGAAGGTATTTCTCCCTTATCCCCTCATATAAATGGCAGGAAAAAAAGAAATGTACCACCATCTCTACTACCAATCCGTCAAATGGGCATAATCTATCTAGGAATGGGATTCCTTGGATTCGACCTTCCAAAACCTTAGTGGGGAGGGAATTCACCCAGGCTCTAAAAATGAGCCTCTTGGCCCTGATGTTTATTAAAGCGCCCAGGTAACCAGGAATCTGGCCTTGCTCAGGCAACCACCTCCGGTATGAACTTACATGCTGGCAACCATTGACAGCCCCTATCTCCAGTTGCCTGTCAATGTCCCTAACCCGAGACATTATCTCATTACATATTGCTCCTGCAGCTTTATGGTGCAGGTAATCCACAGACAGCCCTATAGATTTCAAATATAAATTAATTCCCGACATCATGGGATTTACCCAAGGATCCCTTATCATCTCTCGGATTAACTCCGAAGAACAGCCAAAATGAGACTTCCACCAATACTTCAGGGCGGCTTCCCTGGCTTTGCGGGACCATCTTATCTGCCCCAGTTCTAATCTTATAATAGCATGGGGAGTACCTGGAGGGTTACCAAGTAAAGCCGATAAATACTTGGCCTGAATAGTGCCCAATCTACGGCCCTCTGGAAAAGCCCACAGCTCTGCCCCATACAACAGTTGGCCCCCTATTCTACTGTTGAATGCCTGAAGGGCCGAAACTATTGAGTCTCTACGCTGCCTCGTGAAGAAGGAAATTAGAGCCTGCAAAGGGCCCCTAACTGCCTCTATGGCCCCCTTTACATGCTCCCTCCATCTACCTGACTTGTGAAATAGTATTCCCAGATAGCGATAGGAGGTCACCTGCTGTATGGGCTGTCCTTCAATCCTCCAGCTGTACAATTTCCTTCTGTTTGTGAAAACCAAAACTTTAGATTTGATACAATTAATTGACAGCTTGTTGTTTTTGCAGAATTCTGCAAAAGCCACCATCTGCCTTTGCAAGCCTACCTGGGTCTGGGACATTAGCACCACATCGTCCGTGTACAGAAGACATCCAACGGGCCTATCTGCAATCTTTGTCGGGGGGGAAATCTTATGCTGGACATTTCCGGGATGATATCATTTATAAAATAATTAAATAGGGCTGGGGTCAAAACACAGCCCTGCCTAACTCCCCTCTGAATATCCACTGATTCCGTGGTATGCCCCTCATGATCTACTCTTATCACCAAAGAGGAATCACTGTGTAAGGCCTGAATTAACTGAAGAAGCCTCTTATCCATCGTGGATCGCCTTAGCTTTTCCCACAAAATATTCCTATCTATAGAGTCGAATGAGCACGTAAGTCTAAAAATGCCGCAAAGAAGGAGTGATTCTTTGCCCTATATTTACTAACCACTTGGCTAAGTAAAATGCATTGTTCTATTGTGGACCTACCCGCCTGGAAGCCTGCTTGCTCCGGGTATATGATGCTCTCCTGTCTGGTCCAATGCATGAATCTTGCCAGAAGAATCTTACAATAAATCTTCCCTACAACGCAGAGAAGACTTATTGGATGATAGTTAGCTGGGTCCGATCGACACCCTTTCTTATAAATAGGAATAACTATGGCTCTCGACCATAATTTGGGGATATTGCCTGAGTTGTTAATTAATGTATTCATTAATGATCTGGAAAAGGGCATTAAGAGGGAGGTGATCAAATTTGCAGATGACACCAAATTATTCAAGGTAGTTAAAACACAAGCAGACTGTGAAGAACTGAAACAGAATCTTACAAGACTGGGTGCCTGGGCATCTAAATGGTAGATGAGATTTAATGTGGACAAGTGCAAAGTGATGCACGTAGGGAAAAGAATCCAAACTATGAGTACACAATGCTGGGTACTAAGCTAGGAGTTACCACTCAGGAAAAGGATCTGGGAGTGACTGTGGACAATACACTGAAATCCTCAGCCCAGTGTGCGGCAGCAGTCAAAAAAGCAAACAGAATGTTAGGAGTTATTCGCAAAGGGATAGAGAATAAAACTGAGGATGTCATAATGCCTCTATATAAATCGATGGTGCGACCACACCTGGAATATTGTGTGCCGTTCTGGTCACCCCATCTCAAAAAAGACATAACTGAACTAGACAAGGTAGAGGGAAGGGCAACGAGAATGATAAAGGGTATGAAACGGCTTTCATATAAAGAGAGGCTTGACAAGCTGCGTCTCTTCAACTTAGAGAAGATTGAGAGGGGACATGATAGAGGTTTATAAAACCTTGAGTGGTGTGGAACGAGTAGATAGGGAACTGTTATTTACCCTCTCAAATAATACTAGAACTAGGGGAAACTCCATGAAACTAGCTGCCGGCAGATTTAAAACAAATAAAAGGAAGTACTTTTTCACTCAATGCATAATTAGCTTATGGAATTTGTTGCCAGAGGACGTTGTCAAGGCCAGTAGTATAGCTGGGTTTAAAAAAGGACTGGATAAGTTCTTGGAGAGTAGGTCCATTAATGGCTATTAACCAAGT